>JAOYMR010000010.1:4919561-4943383 GCA_025802075.1 Tenebrosternarchus preto | reverse complement strand
GCAGGGTGATTCTGTGTCTGTCTGCATTTGTCAGTCTATGTCCCTTCTGTACCATCAGCTTAACAAATCATACACACATACACCACATCATATTCACACACACACACACACACACACACACACACACACACACACACACACACGCACACACACACACATACACACATACACACATACACACACACACACACACACACACACATATATCACAAACACAGAGAGGAGTCGGAACAAAAGTCAGAATGCCAAAAATGACTCAGACTGTTGGGATGTGTGTCTTGCATACATTCTCTGCAAAGAGGCAAAACATTTATATTCCCACGTACCTCAAACTGATATTTTAAACCATTATTAGGCCACTCGCAAGAAATCTATTATCAGGGACATCAGACTACAATGAGGGTATGAGTGTTAATAATCTTGGAAATCTTGCTTTATGCAACTTCATGTTAATGTTCTAGGTAAATCTTCGGACTCATTAGACCTATTATTAATTTGGTTATTCCAGAACTTCTCCACTTCCAGAGTGTTTCTTATCAACAAACCAACCTGTACCACTTAGCAAAGGTGTGAGGTGCATTGTTTCAGAGGCAAATGGAGCGGCCATTTAAAAAGACAGTTCTTTTTATCCTTTAGGCCATATCCCCCATTTAAACCTGCACCTCTAGAATCTAATGAGTGGAATTTAAGTTGCATTCTGTTGAAATATCAGGAAAAATAAATGGTGCTCTAATGATGCTGTTAGATCCTGCCTCTTCTTGCAGAGTCTCATACAGAGACCGAAATGTCAGTGATGTGTCTAAGAGGACTGGAACTGAGTGAAATCAGCAGGGATTCCCAACACTAACAGCCATGACATTTGGCAGAGGCAAGCCGAACCTACACAACTGTAACCTCTCACACCAAGCCGAGAAAGTTAACAACTAGAAAAGGGATGAGGTTGGTAGGAGGAGTTTTCAACAGAGGTGGCCAATCAGAATGGCGCTGGCGAGAGCGGGAAGGGCTTGTGGTACGCAACGAGTCCATCACTAAAGCAGGAGTTTGGAGAGGCAGGCAAGGGCTGGCAGTCAGCCAAGCAGGTTTCAAGAGGCTCTGGGTGGTGAGAAAGGCAGCTTTCAGACAGGCGCATCCGTATGGCCTGCTGGCAGCCTGGGCCGTGAAGCTCGTGAAAGTGGCCTGAGCTTGACACTGGCATGGAGGGCTTAGGTGTGTATGTGTGTGTGTGTGTGTGACATTTCCCTGGCAACACATTATCGAGCAAGACTGCAGGAAGCGTGGAGATAAGAAGAGCTGACCACACTGCCAAGAGGGAACACACCACACACACACACACACACAAACACTGGAAGTCAAGTGTACATGTCCACTCAGACCCTCGCCGATCCCCTGTCTGCCTCGCTCTCCTTTCTCCACGGCCAAACCAAACTGATCCCTCTGCTCCTTGCTACAATCTGTGCAACTCCTTAAACCTTCCCTCTGGAATTGCTTCATACTTCCTTCTGACCATCCAACAAATCATCCCCCCTAGAATCTCGCCCTACTTCCACCTTAGTACCAGTAAATCCTGACAGCCCACCCCAGACCCAGAGTTATTCTCAGCCTCCATGACAAGATCAAATCTGGGTGGCTCATGCCATCACTCTTTTCTCAAAGAGAGAGCAATGGATGAAAAGTCAGGGGCAATTAGCTGTTCTTCTCAAACACACTAATACTACAGTTAATTTCTAGCATAATTTTCTTGTTAGCTTTTTTTTTTTTACATTTGTGCATAATGATATATGGTAATAGTGTGTTTTAAAAATGTGTGTGCAGAAGGAGCACCCCCCCCCTCACCCCCTCCTCCCCTTGAGTGGGACAGTCATCTGTGGTTTGGAGTCCAAGGGAGCAAATTGGCACTGCTCTCTGGATGGGAAGGATGGAGTTATCCTGTCCTTATCATTCACCATGACACTAGCCAATCCTGGCTATGAAAGGGAGAGGTTAGCTAGCTAGTTGGAGTGTAGGAATTGACATAATTACCACATTGTCATAAGAAAAGGATAAGATAATTAGGTGCAGGAAGGCATAAACGTTTAGTGTTGGTTGAAAACCTAATGCTTTTAGCATTCTTCAAGGCTTACACATGCTGAGCCTATCTCTGTTCAGGCGCCAGTAAACCTGCTGTGTTTTAGACATCTTAAAGTGGGTGTGTTTTTAGGGGATAGGAGTGAGATCAGATGCAAAGCGAAGCCAGATACAGAGAGAAAGAGACAAAGAGAGATAGATAGATAGATAGATAGAGAGAGAGAGAGAGAGAGAGAGAGAGAGAGACAGGGGTGACTGGGCCAAATAAAGTCTGCTGCATCTCTACAGCTGCATATCCTGGAACTGTTCCTTTGGGTCCACCTAGGCGTGAGGTCCACTTGGCTCCCTGGGTCTTTTACAGGAATGTGTATGTGTTCTCTCCTCCCTCTGTCTGTCCCACCTTCTCACTCACACACACGTACCGCTGAGTATTATTTCAGCTGAGCTTGCGTGTTGCCAGAATCTTCCTGGAAGAGGCTGAGAGTTCCATTGGCTGATGTTAGTTTAAAACCCTCGCAACCAGGCCAGCACTCCAGCTATGTTAATTAACTTTCCCCCTTTGGGAGGCATTGAAGCTGTCCAGCCTCCTAGCTCACAGCGTCATCACCTCCGATATCACTATACACTGGAGAATGCGTGCTCTCCTGCTCACAATGGGGTCAACAGACGCAAGTCTGAAAGGATCGCTTCGATCACAATGGTGGACCTCCGTACACCAGCGCACTTTCATCACCTCTAATACCACAGGCACAACAGGCAGCCCCTCTGAGGTAAAACCAGTGGCTGATTTTCAGAACCAATTTTACAGCAAGATGTTTTTCAGAATCCCATTCAGATGGTGACCTTATTAGCATTGGTCTGATGGTGCTGACCGTGAAACAAGGAAGTGGCCACACGCTCATTCAGTACCCTTCAGTACCATAGGCTCTTCCGGAATTAGGGCTCCGTTTTGTGCTCGGCATCATCGAGGAGATCAGTCGTTTATGATTAGGCATGCGGACGGCCAACAAAAGGCCAAAGCGTGATCCATTAAGAGATACCATCAGATGCGCGTTTCTTCTATAAAGGCCATCTAACACGCTCCATATTATGAGCAAATTTCCTCCTCTTGTTCTGAGCGAGAGTGGCAGGGGAAGCAAGAGAGTGTGGCTTGATAAGCTACGTGATTACCACTCGGGCGCCAGCACAGAACACAGGACAGGCTGTGGTCTGTGTAACAGGAAGGCATCTGAAACTTGAATGCAGCGTTAGGCCAACCAGTTTAAAAGAGCTGAACAAATGACAGTAAATACGTGGGTAAAACCAACTTTACACTGTGCAATTACAGCAGTCTTATACGTTTGCTGCGCGGCACGCGGTACAAGATGCCGCAGAAGAAATCTTAACCAAATTCCATGAGAGACTGCAATGTCACTAGTTCTGAAAGTCATATATGATAAATAGGGTCGTGCGACCAAGCCCTCGGAACAGTTGCAGCGCTATTTTGCCTTAACCAAAAAAACAAGGCTCCAGAGGTGAAGGTGTCAAGTTTCAGAGGACATTTTCAGAAGGCATTGTCTCTGCTGCCACAAGTCCACTAAATATGTTTGTCATACAGTCTACTGTCCCACATGCCATTTACTTGTAGCTGGCATATAAACTGATCAAAATTCCAGGGTATTTTTCATTGGTTGTTTTTAGATGTACATTGTGGCAGTTGCCACAGGGCAAGATTAGGGAGAAAATTTTTACTGCCAAAAAATAATCAGATGCTGATTAACTTAAAACCAAAGAATTCTTTCATGACCTGCATCTGTCATCTGCAACTTCATAATTGCACTATGTGAAGCCTGCTTAACACACTTGAATAAAGCAGTACCAACAAAAATGTTGAGGATTTACTGTTAGAAGACAAGGAATTCAGATGGTTACACAGCGCACCATTACTGTTTACCAGATAAAATATCAAATATAAAAATTTAGATCAGTTTAAACAAATTAGCCCTTAAAAACAATTCTATATTATCCATTACAAAATCACAATATGAAGTCAGACTGCTCACAAGTACTCTAGA
Source organism: Tenebrosternarchus preto (assembly GCA_025802075.1). NCBI lineage: Eukaryota > Metazoa > Chordata > Actinopteri > Gymnotiformes > Apteronotidae > Tenebrosternarchus > Tenebrosternarchus preto. The sequence continues at coordinate 4,939,265 of JAOYMR010000010.1, read as the reverse complement.
CATCTTGTGGTGGGGTTTGAACTGGCAACCTTCTGATTAATAGCTGAGAACCTTAACCATTAAGCTGTTTAGTTATTACACAAAGGAGCTCTTGTCAGCCTTATAGGGGGCTTACATTATAGACAAATATATAGGAATGAACAAGATTGTTATCTAAATATGGTTAGCAAATGTCAGCTAGCACAGCCCTATCTTGTGCAACATTTATCAGTTTATGACAATTGAGATAAACTGAATTACTGTCTATATTGTCCATATCTGGGACAGGGTGAGTTCTGTCTTTATCATGTCACATAACCTCAGTGCAGGCCTGATAGCCCTTAGGATAGTTTTATTCATTTCTTGAACAGTGTGACCTTTTCTATAAACCCACATCTATCTGGTGCATTATATATTTGTAGGACACAACTTATCCCTTTGACCCTTTTTAGCAACTGGACTATTAATATTAATTTTGAAATCTGTGCAAAATTGTAATTTCAGGTGATCTGTCTACAGCTAGATCCATACTTGGCAGGACTGCAGCCTGACTAGAGCTATCACCCACCACTCTAGCACTTTACTATGTATAATACTTGCAGGATTTTACTGTTACCTTGGAATGGCATGCCAGGAGAAATGTATAATGAGTGGTAGAGGTAGGGTTAAATTTGTGTTTGCATGTTGGGATATTTTTTTTTTTTTAGCATTGTGTATTTTAGCTTTCCCCACTTTATACCAATGAATTCACCTCCATGGATGGACCCTTCTATCAAGCTTTGCAAACTATGCAACTGTCGTGAGCCTCATCCAGGATGATGATGAATATGCATATAGACAGGAGGTTGACAGCTTACAAAGGTGCAGTAACAAATATCTGCCACCAAACACCCTCAAAAAAGTGGAAAAGATGGTGGAGTTCAGAAAGAACCCTCCTCCACTGCCTCCTCTCAGCATCCACAACTGCAATGAGGAAAACACAAAATCATTCAAGTTCCTAGGTACAATCACCTACATTGACTTGAGGTGGGAGTCAAATGTAGCTTCCATCATAAAAAAGGCACTGTAGTGGATGTACTTTCTGTGCCAGCTGAGGAAGAAACTGTTGTGTCAGTTCTACAGAGCCATCATTGACTCCATTCTCTGAACATCCATCACTGTCTGGTTTGGCTCTGCCACCCAGCTTGACAAGTCTAGACTCCAGAGGACAGCCAGAGTTACAGACAGGATCATCACATCAGCACATGCCTCCCTCCAGGACCTGCACTCTTCCTGTGTCAAGAAATGGACAGGGAGTATTCCTGAGGACTCCTGACTTTTAAGGTACGGTCTAAGCTACTTCCATGCAAGAAAAGTTTCTTTCCACTAGCCATTAAGCTAATGAATATCCACTGTAGTCATATGCCCTGAATGTCATTAACACCACATACTCCATACAGTGCAATGCTTTACCCACACAATATTTTAGACTTTGTACAAAACTTTAACACCTTGAACTACATTTGTACTTGAATACTTGTAGTAATTTCACCATTTTTACCACTAACCTTGTGTCCTTTGCCTATTAGTTGTAAATTATGTCTATTGTTTTATGTAATCCTGTGACTTGTCAATTTACCAGGCTTTTGTGAACTGTATGGACAATAGAGACAAATTACTTGTGTGTTTAGCACATTTGGCCAGTATTTCTGTTTTTTATTGTTGTTTGTGTTTGTTGAGAGGTGGGAGTAACTTGTATGGGATCAGTAATGCTGAAGTCCTCTACAAAGTCTTCTACAGAAAAGGATAAAATCTAAAAACATCCATAACCAACATAGTACCAGAACCAAGTGTCTGTACAGAAATGTAGAATGATGTACAATACATAACAATGCTGAAGAATACAACACAATTCAAGAGCAAGACATAGCAATGCTGAAGAATACAACACAGTTCAAGAACACTTGTGTCTGATTATGTTTAATTAGAGCACTCCAAAGAGATAAATCATCAATCCTCATTTGAAGACAACGAGGGACTCCATTGTTCAGACAGTCAGAGGCAGTTCATAGTAAGATGGAAAATAGTCCTGATGCTTGTCTTCCATGAATCTTGAAGAACAGGAAGTCAAGAGGGCCATATTTGAAACTCAAAAGGTTTGAGGACCAGATCAGGTTTTGGACACGATCAAATAGGTGAGAGTAGGTTTATTTGTCTATTAGTCTCGCAGGCAAGCATCAGAGTTTTAAATTTGATAACTGCAGCTACATGAAGTGAACTGAGGAGTGGAGGAACATGGGAAAATTTAGAGCCATTAAAGATCAGGCATGCTGCAGCATTCTGGATCAGTTGTAAGGATCTAATGGCACGCATTGGAAAACCCACCAGGAGTGAGTTTCAGTAGTCAAGCCTGGAGTAAACGTCAAATTCTCTGAATATTGATGAGGACAAACCCGTATGACTCAGTCATCTTTGTGACATGATCTGAGAAGGACAGCTGGTCATCCCCAATTACACCAAACTTTCTTGCATTCCTAGATGGAGGTGATTAATGAGCTCTCAAAAGAGAAGGCAAGTTTTAGGAGGTGGACTACCATGCATGATGAGATAAACCCCAAGGGAATAATAAAGGAGATAATAAAGTATATTCAATCCAGTTCAATTCACTCAATCTCTTATTTCAATCATTTTCTGTGGTAGAGGCTTGGATGCTAGTATGTAGTTTTACATACTGTTACTGTAGTTTAACCAGCTCAGTTGCATATCACATTTTTCTCAGCAGCCTCGATTACTTCACCACTTGGTAATATTGTGCTATGTTGCGCTATTATCACCTCCTCCTGCTCCATAACAGTATTAACTTTAGTACTAATAAATCATATCATTGAGTGTTTTTAGTGCCTGAGTCAAAATCTTTGTATGGTGACATAACTCTATTAGGTAGTCCAAATGCAGTTGTAGCTGGGCATTAACTCCATTTTCATGGGTTCTGTGTTGTCACTATTCTTCACTGAACACAGCCCCACACTGGAAACTAATATTTGTATATTTTCTAATCTTTGTTACAAATATAGCTTGCATTACTGACATTACTGAAAATACATTAACTTACTACTACTATGCTACATGCTAACTACTACTTTCTACAATTAGCATGGTGTAGTGCTGCTTGCCCAACTCAGTGTTTGTGTGTGAATAGTGTTCAGTAGTCCCTACAATGGTTATATATTTAGTTATCAACTTGTGTACAGAAACACACTGAATAACATGCAAGTAACACAACTAATTCACAGATAGGTCTTCTTAAGTTACACAAAATGCACATAAAATTTTTTCCACACACATGACCGATGGCTTAAAACCATCATAAGCTACCTTGTCAAAACTTTGCTTGGAACTTTCCTGTAGTTTATACACAGAAAGCAGGTAAACATGTTCAAAGTACTCCTACAACCTACCTCAAAACTTCCTTCACAGCCAAACATCTTATCTTATGACTGTGATGTTTCATTATTGCTAATATGCAGATTACACTCACAGCAGAACTGTCACATTTGTTTGAAGAGAAAAGCAAGGCTTAACAACAGAGCAACAAAAAAGGCTTAAAATCAGAGTCTGAACTACAGAAATATCTCCTTAAAATGTCTCTTCTGAATTTGTGACTTTAAACTTCTATCATAGAATACGTGGCCAACAAGTATGACTACAGCATATGGATTATATGAATAAGATAATCGTCTTTCCTAGGCTAATGCTGATCCAGACTGCCCTGGGGAGGTAGGAGATGTCCTGTTCGGGAGATTAAACCAACCCCCTACTTTATTGTATCATTTTCTTTCTGTTTGTTCTCCTTAGAGAACCATACAAAGCTCAGCAACCACAAAGTCACCGTCAGCACTCACAACGTCCCACAAGCACCCCTTGTCCTCCCACTCACCACGTCCTAAAAGCACTCCTTCCTCTCACAATTTCCTAAACCATCCCCTATTACTCCATCTTCCCTTTTCCCATGTTTTCTGTATACCATCCTGCCAGTCTGTATAGTCATGCATCTGTCCCCATGTCTTTTGTCTGTGTCTGTTTCACTAAATCTAAAGGCTTCTCCTTTCTCTATTTCTGTATCTGTCCGTCTTTTCCCACCCATCTGTCTTCTTCCCTATCTTTTTCAGTCGTATTTACCATCTGGGCCTGGGCCTGTCTATCTCTGCTTGTCACTCTCTCTTCTGTCTCAAAATCCCTCTCTCCCTTTCGCTGTTTCACCCTCCTTCTCTTTCCCCACCTCTCTCCACCACATTGCATTCCCAGTTCCAAAACTCTCTCTCAGGTTTGCATGGCATGATTACTTGGTTGCACACTACAGATGGGCCACTGCGTGTAAGGCTGCTGAAATAAACACACACTGCAGCTGTCAGGGAGGGGGGATTTTCAGCCAGAAGATCAGGAATCACTCGTGTTTCAACTTAAAATAGCTTCTAGCGCAGTTCGCATACAATAACCCACAGTGATGTTGGGTGCAAGGTGTTGAGGAATTACATTAATAAAGCACTACTTTATGTGATACAGTACAAAAGAATAAGGTTACTTTGGCTTCTACATTGGTTACACTAGTTACATTTTACATACATTAGTTCATAGTTTGTTTGTGTATATTACATAGATTAATTATATGGGTCTATGCTTGTATTTATGTATAAATAACATGACATGGATAATTGTGTGTTTGTGTGTGTGTGTGTGTGTGTGTGTTTGTTGTGCTTCTTAGGGTTAAATAAACTACGGAAGTCTGTCCCTCCTTTGGGAAGTGGAGAAAAATGGGGCAGCATTGTCCTGACTCTGCACTAATACACAGTTCCTCTGATCTATCAAACATATGTCTACCTGCCAAAACACATTAGCTCTCAAATGAATCCGGTAAGTCAACCCACAGTAAATATCGACCTACGTGGAGGTGGAGTCACCTACAAGCTGTATCAATTAAATTCAGAAAGCCCTGCGTCTACCCAAACGCCCTGTGCCTCCCACTGTCTCTCATGCTGGTGTACAATGGGCTATATTCTAGTCTTAAAACCAAAGCATGTGTGGGCATGTATTTGTGATGACCTCTACGTTGGTACATTTTGGAAGCTGATGAAAAAAGTCCCTGGCCCTGCTGTGTACTTTCCTCTATGACAGCTATAAAACCTACATGAGAAAAGGAAGAACGCCAAAAGAAAGACACCACCCTTCTCTTTGATAAACAGAAAGAGGCACCTATTATTATTTTCCATTCAGGCACTCTCCTGAGAAAGCTGAAAGGCCCCCAGGATGGCTTCCTTTTGCTGTGTTGCTCTGCAAATATACATCGAGGAAACTTGCCCTGTTGGTTGCAGCTGTGCTCCAGTCGTCGGTTCTGTATCCAACAGAAACACTATGACAAGACCACCACAGCTAAGAGAGGAGGAGGAGTCAAATGTGGCTGCTGAGGAGCATCTCTGAAACCACTAAGATGGGCAACCAGTCTGGACCAGCCTGTTTCCAGAATTGTAAGTGTTCTGCTAGAGGTCATTTAGGAATACAGAGTAGGTATGGAAGCAAAAATATCTTATAACTCAGACATCTAAAACTGAATTCTGAATGTCTGAACTGAGATGAACTGCAATGGCATAATACCTACTGTAGTTCAACATCGGCACCTTTTGCCGTTAGAGAACACAGAGAGAGGAAGAAGGCAGTGAAACAGGGGAAGATTGTGGGTTGCCATGGTTACAGAGGCAATGTGGTGTTGAGGAAAGCTGATGGCATATGGCAACGAAAACCTTACGAGGGTACCTCAGGGATCAGAGGACAACAGTGCAACCAAAGATGAGAGGAAAACAGCCCAGAGCAACGAAGACACTGCCTTATTGCCCAGTGCAAAATACCCATGATCCCTTAGAGGATATCCCATGATCCTCAGCTTACACAGCTCAGATGTGGGGATTGTTCGCTGTGCATTAGGCATGCTGGTCCATCAGGCTTTAAGTCTTTTTTTCCAGTATCCCCAACCTTCAAGGGCAAAAAGAGACAGAACAACCCCAACACCCTTCCACCACACCAGCCATCACTTCCCCCTTTATGTATTCTCTCGTCCTTCTGTTGAACGGCATTCGGGGCGAGTCTCGGACTCATCATCTGATAAGAGCAAATTGGCATCAGTCTGAGGAGAGAAATCTCCCATTACGAGGCGCCCTCACCTTATCAACCTGATGTTTACTCACGTCAGACGCCAGTCATATGCCCTCGTCACTCCTGGCAACCGCGTTATCACCGTGTTCCAGACACAGCGGCGGAAACCAAATTGCTGCACAGGCCAACTGAGGTTCCAGCCAGTCCCCAAGTCCATAAGTGTTCAAAAGATCGACGAGTTCGGGCCCAGGAAGCTGAGACTTACGGATGTATGGATGTTAAGATGGAAATACTGCTGAGCTTGTGTGTGTGTGTGTGTGTGTATGTTTGAACCATGGGTTTATTATTTAAGTAAACAATTATTTGAATTTGGCAATTCTACTACTCCCAATCTACATTAAGTTTACAGGAGGTTGAAGTGCAAAATACAATCAGGCTGTGGACTTTCCCCACTTCTGTTTGGGAAAGTTATGCAGTAATTCCTTATACTTATTAATGACACATTAACATTGAGCAAAACTCACCCGGTGGAAGGTGTCATGATGCAGCCGCCGCGATCCACTGTCATCCTGCAGCCACACCCCCGCTCTGGAGTGTCATGGTTCATTCCGAAGTTGTGGCCCAGCTCATGGGCTAGAGTCACAGCCGCTCCTAGTGGGTTGTCCGAGTGGTCCTGGGGGGGGAAATATGCCACTCAAGTTCAAATCCAACATGGACGACTGGGTTAGTTGCTTTTGAAGTAGTTGCTATTGCTTGTTTTAGCAATTAAGAACTGTCTGAACAGTACATACATGTCTATTACAGATTAAGACATTTCATAGAACAAAAATGCCATGAACCAATCAGCTAAAACAGCAGGAAAAAACCCATAAGCAACACTGAGTAAATACCAGGCAATACTGCAAGAGATTTATTGTAACATTAATGGAACAAACCTTATTCCTTTTACATTAAAGCATTTCTCTCATTTCCTTCTATTTCTTTTCTCTAGCACACTTTTTTCTTTTTTTTAATGCTGTCCTTAGCACAACTGACTTCACCCCTTCCCCTGATTTGAATTTGTAACATTAAGGACTGTCCATTAAAAAAACAAAGGAATTCTGAATTAAATCTGATTTTGAATTTGAACTGATTTCATTCACACACACACAAAAAATCTGACCCATAAACTGCTCTGAGGTCTGTCCTGAATACTGCAGACAAGTGGATAGTTCTTCACACATCATTTCTGCATACAAGAGATGGAAAATAATAACTATGATGGGAGCCGGTGTGGCAGCAATGATTACTTAACATCATTTTATATGAATTGAGAATTTTTATAATTAATGCTGTTTTAAAAGGACAGTGTGGATCAACTGTTTAATTGCTGTCCTTCACACAATAGTTACATCACCCAAAATGGTTACACTTAGTAGGAATGCAGGAATCTCAGCCCATACAACCACGACAGCTTTTCACAGTTGCTTAAAATTGCATGGAGGTACTGAAGTGCTCTGAACAACCTGTTCTGTCTCATCCCACAGATTCTTATAAAGAATTACGATCTGGAGACTGTAAAGGCCAGAGAAGCAAGGAAAACCAGTTTTCCTGAAACAAGTCCATGACTATACAGCCTTCGTGATGTGGTGCATTGTGCTTATGCCATGTGATAAACTGTTGCATTGAGTTGATGAACTTGATCAGCCACAATGCTTAGGTTACCCCTACCATCCAAATGTCTATCCACAGGTATCAGCAGACCCAGGGGGTGGCAAGAAAACATTTCTCACCCCATTACTCCACCACCACCAGCCTGAACTGTTGACATCTGATAGTAAGGGCTCATTGATTCCTGCTGCTTTCAACACATTCTGACCCTGCCATCAGCATGGTGCAAAAGAAATCTGGATTTATATAACCAGGTGATGTTTTTCCACTGCTCACAGATCCAATTTTGTGCTCTTTTGCCCACTGGAGTCTTGCCTTTCTGTTTCTCTTAGACAGCAATGGTACTTGAACTGGTCGTCTGCTGTTATAACCCATCTGTGCTACGAAATAAGGACTGGTATGTTTGGACACATTAGTTGGAGCACCTGCATTGTATTTGGCTGCAATTTGCTTCACACTACCTGTTTGTCAAACGATTCTTGACATTCTTCTTGATGAGTTGTTTATGTACACAGGATCCCTTTTTGCTGAATGTTTATCCTCAATCACACCATTCTCAATATACTCCCAACACCATTGCATGAGAAAGGTTGGCCACAAGGTTGGCAGTTTTTGAAATACTGGCCCAGGATTTGTCTAGCAACCATGACTATCCTTTGTTCAAAGTTACTCGCATTGCTCAATTTTCCCATTAAAATGTGGATTCACACTGAAACTGATCCATGGAAAACTTGTTCACCTGATTTTATGCTGCAGTCTAAATTCCATACAGGGCAGCTTCAATCATGAAAGGACAGGTGTTTCTAATAAAGTTGCCATTCAGTTAAATATTTAATCTGATATGGAAATTCTGTGTCATTTCTACCATTCCAAGACCTAAACTAACATGCAATTTATTTAAAAGAAAGAAAGTAAAGAAGAAAATACCAGATGTTTTGAACCTGCCAGTAGAGATAAGGTGGGCTTTCAGAAAATCACAAACACTGACATAAAATAGCTGAAATAATGCAGTCATAAGAGTCATGTCAGTTATGTAATGTGTCCAGTACATGACAGTATAGGCTCTCTGGAAGTCCAACTGCAGGCTGAGTTCATGGGAATGGCAGACAGGCCAAACCCTTCTCAAAACCCGCCGACATAGTGAAATGATGAAACAGGCAAAAGCTGTCTGGATCTTATGTCAGAACTGCAAGGGGTATTTTCTATAAAAGGGTTCCCACCATTTTATGAGAGCATTTATTAAGTGCTTGTTAGGTGACGCATTTGTTTGATCTGTTAAACTCAAACATGTGGGTGAGCAAAAAACAGAGATGTGAGGAGAGAGATTGGCACTCATGAGCATACTCTTTCTAAAACACACACACACACACACACACACACACACACACACACACACCAATGACATTTAATCCCTCAGTCTTATTCATGATTCATGACCTCCACCACCTGTGCTAGACAGAAGGAACACACATCTGGAGCGATGTAGGAGAATGCAAACCACACAGCCATCCAACAGAGAAAGATATCTCTGTCTTGCTCTCTCTCTCTCTCTCTCTCCCTCCCTCCCTCCCTCCCTCCCTCTCCCTCACTCCTCCCTTCCTCACAGGCCACAGACCTGCTGACACACCACGTCTCATGAACATTTAATAGAAACCATTTATCAAACTATATGGACACAGTTATTTGATTCTGACTTATGTCTAATCACTTCTGCCTAGTGAACCTCTAGTGAATTTAAAAGAGAGGTACTTTTACCGTGGCAGACATGAAACATACCCCTGGAGTGCAAGTGATTTATCTGGTCTAATAAAAATGTAAATGTCTGGTATTTAGCCACAGTAAAGAACCACGGGTGATTTCTCTGATTGACAAGCAAGTCCTGTGTTGTTACAATAATGTAGGTGCTGCAAATGACCTTGGGTGGTTCTTACAGTGTTCCACTTAATTAGATTCATTACCTCTCAAAACTGCATGCGGTTCACCTACCGTGAGTTTTTTTAGCCCCCAAAGAATCATAATAGAGGCAATCAGTAAAGTGCAAAAAACAAACAAAAATAGCAAGAATTTTACAAAGGTCAAAATAAAACTTTTTCCTAAACTTCCTATACATTTAAACACAGGAGACTTTAAGAGCCTTTTTGATGGCATTTTTGTGGCACCCACAGAGATAAAAGCCATAAAATACTGAATAAATAAGAAGAAAATAATAATTTCTGACCTTTTAAAACAGTTTGGGTGATAGAAGTAGTGGTAGTATATAAACTGAATACCCAGAATTCATCATATGGTCAGAGCCACCTGTGAAAGGAATCTGCCAACTCTAAAAAATTCCAACAGATGCTCACTTGCCTTGAGTATCCATGCTACTAGTTTGTATGTAGGATGGTGGGCTCCAAATAGATGTAACAGAACTAGTCATATGGGGTAAGACATTCACATTCACTATATTTAGTAAGCATGAAATCATTTGAATGTGCAGAGTGTAAGTACTCACCATGACAATGCCTCCTGACTGTTCTGCAGTGCACATGCTCATGATGGGGGCCATGCCGATGGTGGTGCCCTGGAAATACACACCACTGCAACAGGAGTGCAGAGGTCAAAGATCTTAATATGACTGCATTATAACTAGAAACAACACACACCCACACAAAGAAACTGTAAAACATGTTTGATAGGAGAGTTTGTGTGTGTGTGTGTGTGTGTGTGTGTGGGCACTCATCATACCTGATAAGCTGGGCATTGTCATGAGGTCTCTGTGGCAACAGTTTAAGTTTTCTCCAGTCCAGAAACTCATGCAGGGTGGTAAATGGGTCCTGGGTCACTGGGCATTTGTCAGAGTCACTCCAAACCTCCAACCCCACCAGAGCCACACGGATATTCAAAGCCCTGTAAAACTAATTCATCACACACATATTCACAAAATTATATCTATATGCACTCTGTACAAGCTCCTATATTCCTAATTAACACTTGTTCAACCTGTTCATCCATCTACAGATCATGGCCAGCAATCATCAGTCTAAAAATACTGAGGTCTCCTACCTGACCAGCTCATTTCAAAGGCAGACATTCATTTTGGTAGACCTACATCTATCTCTGTCAATCAGTGTTTTATTTTCAGTGTTGATCACTCCAGCGTGCTCATAAGGGCAATGGGCATGGGGAATTATACCTTGTCCACATAATTGGCGATCTCAGCCAGCCTCTGCTTGACCTTCTCCACATCTTTGCCCTGTTTGTGAAACTGAAGATATGAGGAGAGAGAGAGAGAGAGAGAGAGAGAGAGAGAGAGGGGGGGGGGGGGGCATTAAAAAGTTGGAAAGAAACATCCAGCATATAGTGCATGCCATGTGTGTGTACATGCATGTATGTATGTGTATGTGTGAATGTAGATGTGTTTGTGTATTTGTGTGTGTAGTGTGTGTGTGTGTGTGTGGATCTGAGTTGCACTGGTATGTCCATTTCTTGCCTCCTTGGATGTATGTGTGTGTATGTGTGTGTACACATCTGTGCGCTTCATTTGTTGAAGACAAAAGAAAAAAGTGTCAATAAAGATGAATCTGTCATCTTTATCATGATTGTGTGGAAAAAATAAAACAATTTCTGAATATAGAATAATTCAGATAATAATTCTAACAAATATTTTTAGATTCTGAACATCCCCCGTCGTCCCACATTTCTGACATGCAAACATTTGAATAGTTTCCGAATTACTGCCAAAATCGATAAATTTTGGATTTTAGTGAAACAGGGTTTCTTGGCCATGCATGACATACACACACACAGGCTGCCCAGGCAGCAATTGCCTTAGTTACCATTAATTTTACAGCTGATGATCTTTTTTCACAGCACACTTCCCGTTTCCTGTCTGGCTAGTGGGAAATAGTGTTCACCTTCCTGTGTATGTCCCAAATACATATCACCCCACCCCCACACCCCTTGCAATGACCTCCTTTTGGAAGTCAAAACACCAGCAAGAACTTCACTTGACTTTTCATTTCATTGCTTGTTGTGCCTACTAATCCCCATTGGCAGTGCGAGTCCTTGGCTCCTGGATTCTGGCAAAGCTGAGTGACATCTGGTGCCCCATGGGTGTGATGAGCCAGCCTGGCCAAACATACCTCCCTGTTGTCCGCCACAATGATGAGCTCCACATATTTGGTGGTCTTCTGTGCATCTCTTCTATGCTGCGAGAAAAGGCAAAAAGAGAAAGGAAAAACGTGAGGAGAAAAAAAGGCAAAGCAAAAAAGATGAGAACAGTTAAAAAAAAAAAAAACAGGCCAATCTATGCACATGTCACGGAACAGAAAAAGAGGACAGCCTGGAATGAAATGGCTCTTCTCGGAAATAGACCCAACGTGCTGTAAAATGTACTCATTAGACTGAGAAGTTTAAAAATTGGAAGTGGTTTGGGTTCTTTTTAACAAATCTTCCTCTGGAGCTGTTTCAAAGGTATTACAAGATGCTTCTTATCATTTTCATAAGAAACTAACCTCAGGAGCATCCAGAGCATATTATTTAAATGACGACATACCTACTGATCTCATAAACTGCTTAAACTTTACCCCACCACCCCTACACCAAACATAAATTTACCCCACCAGCCCTACACCACACATAAACTTTACCCCACCACCCACAGAAAGATCTTCTGTGTGTTGAGCTAAATGATACTCTTGGGCTAATAATGTGCTCGTTTGAGTTATAGAGACAGGGAGCAAAAAAAAATCCCTTTCAAGAAATATTTTTGGTAACATAATAAATAACATTTCGAAAGACACCATGCTTACATTATCAAACAATTCTTATACACTATATCATATATCAAACAATTTCCACCGATACCTTGAGCGACTTGCAAGAATCTGCTATTTTTAGGAAATAAAGCAATATTATGTAGTACATTTGTACATATATTACATATAGTACATTTGTACTTATTAAAACCTTATTAAGATCCTGAGTGATCTGGGGGTTTCTTCTCTGTGCGAATATGTGTTGTATGTGTGTTACAGACTGGCACCTTCTGTCCAGATGTGTTCCCAACCCCTCTGCCATACCTACCAATCGCAAGTGTTGTGTCACTTCCTGATTGGCTGCCTTGTGTCTGTGCTCCTTCTTGAGAATAAAAGAGAGTCTGGCCAGGGAGATGGAGAACTTGTTTTCCACATTCATTTGTGCTGTACTGTCTTGTGAGTTTGTGACTATCGTGACTTTGGATACTTCAGCTAATTACTGTTGTGTGTTTAGACTTTTCGATTGTTTTCTCGGTTACACTTTCTTGATTGCCCATATTTGGATTTGTCCTTTGTTATACATAATGCTGTGTATATTGTATAGTTTATTTGTAACCATAGTTGGGTAGTAGGAAACTTGAAGCCATTTCTATTGTACTCATTTTTCCTCTATTTATTGGTTAGGAAGTTTAAAGAAGGTTATTGTTACATTTAGAGCCTTGACCAGAACTGGAGGCTCATCCTCTTTTCTTTTTTTTTGGGTGGGGCATGTTGGGTGGTTATATATTGTGTAGTTGTGGTTGTATGTTGCCTCTTGTCTGCGGTTTGGCTATGACCAGTAAATTTGATTTGAAATGGTTTACTGTTTGTCCTACTTTGGACATCGTAAGGATGATGTATTGCTGATTTTTTTTTTATACAAGGGTGCCCTGTGGTGCAGTTAAATGAGTGATTAAGGTTGCACTGTACACTTAACTTGCTCAGTCTCAGATTCTATCAGAGGATGATGGTACATTGGGTGTTGCATACCACAGCCACAGAGAAGTCTATCCGCAGGCATAGATTCCGGTGATGCTAGCTCTCCTCAGTCTGATCCAGTGATAGCCTTGCACTTGAAGGAGCTGGAGTTCTCAACAGTGGATTCATGCTCTCAAGATAGAGACGTGTGTTGTAAATAGCATGTGTTGGCCAGCACTGTTTCCACTGACCCTGCATCCTTTAGAACATGCTACACTGCCAGCATCTGCACTGCAGCAACCAGTGTACTGGTGCTCCTTATACACCTTATTCTGGTTTCAACGTTAAACCTAGCGCTAATTCCTTTGTTCAGAGAGAGCGAAGTGGACACATACTTCTCTGCATTTGATTGTATAGCAACCACATTACAATGGCCCAAGGATGTATTGTTGTTGCTACACTCCAAGCTTGTGGGTAGCACTCAAGAGGTGTCTTGCTCTAGAGCAAAGGATTACAAGTAAAACTGACTTGGCTTCGGGTGTATGAATTGGTCCTGAAAGCCTAGTGGCAAAGGTTGCACAAACATACCAAAACCGTTAGTCAAACCTATGTGGAGTTTGCTTGAGAGAAACTGCGTTTCTCGAAAAGTGGTGTTCTCTGTGTAAGGTGACTAATTTGGATAAGGTCATAATATGGTTGGAGGACTTTAAGGTTTGTGCACCAGAAAGACTATAAAGGTTATACACTTGAATGAGCAAAATGTTCTGCTGTATTAGTGGATGAATTCATGGTTATGCAAAAACACGTGTTTCCCTCTTCTCAATGTCATTGTTATAATACTCGACATGATGTTCACAAGGCAACCAAGCATGCCTCAAACGACTCACGCGAGTGTTTCTATTGTCACAAGAATGGAAATTTAATTTCAATCTGTCTAAAACTGAAACAGAAAAATTCATACTCCTTCCTTTCTACTATCCTCTGAGTCTCTGTCTATATTAGCCCCAACTGACGCGTTATTCGTATCCTTTGTATTAGACGGAACCGTGTCAGTAATGCCGTTTGATGAAGTTCAGTGTCCTGTTCATATTTTAAGGGACAAAGGTGCAGCACAGTTTTTTTTTTATCTTGGAATCTGTTCTATCGTTGTCTGCTGTCACTAGTTCCCAAGCCAGATGGAACTTCTCATTTTTGTATGTATTATAGGAAAGTCAACACATTGACTAAAGCTGACTTTTCCTTCTTCACATAGTAGAGGACTGTTGACTGTGTGGATATGGCTGTATTTGTCACTAAGTTGGATTTACTAAAAGGATACTGGGAGGTTCCCTTAATGGAACATGTCTCGGAAATATCCACTTATGCATTCCTCCAGTATAAGGTTATGGGTTTTGGTTTGAAAAATGCCTCAGCCACATTCTGACAACTAATGGGCATGTTGTTGGCTAACGTAGAGGGTTGTGATGCATATCTAGACAATGTTCTTGTGACACGAATACGAGTGAACATGTGTTTGTCCAGTGTTGGGATGCTCATTTGAATTTGAACCTCGCTAAATGTGGGTTTGGCCATGCAGCTATAATCTTGTAAAACAAGTGAACCACGTAAACGTTCACCCAGTGGACACCAAAGTCCAAGCAGTCACTGGCTTTCCTGCCTCTACACCTAAGAGAGAGCTCGGATGCTTTCTTTGTATGACAGGGTATTATAGGAACTTCTGAAGAAACTTTCTGATGTTGCAGTACCTCTCACCAACCTTCTTTGTAAGTCTGTTCCCTTTATTTGGTTGCTGGAGAGTCAGATGGCATTTGATGCTATAAAAAGTTTGTTATGTTTCCCCAGAGTTATCAGCCCCTTGTTTTTGGAAGGCCCTTAGAAGTCGACACCAGTGACTAGAGTTGTTGGGCGGTATTGATATAGGAAGACAGAACAGACATTGACCATCCTGTTGCCTATTTCTCTACTAAGTTCAGCCGACACTGGCTCAATCATAGTACTACTGAGAAAGAGGCTCTTGCCTTGTTATTAGCAATACAACATTTTGAGCTCTAGCGCTTTGCCCATTACTGTGTACACAGACCTCAACCACCATGTACTTTTACAATGAATGTCCAATACCTATTGCCTCCTGATACGCTGTCAAGGTTCATCAAGCACAAAAAAGAAAATATTTTTGCTGACTGTTTATCATGGTCTACTTCATAATCCGCAATCATAGCTGTCTTCTTAAGGGTGGGAGTGTTATGACCCACAGTAGTCTGAGGGTTGTTTGCTCTCTGTGGTGTTTGTAAGTGCTGTTTGTCTATTACAGACTGTGATGCCTTCCATCCAGATGTGTTCCCGTCCCTCCACCACACCTACCCATCGAGTGTCGCGCCGCTTCCGCATTATCTGGCCTTGTGTCTGTGCTCCTTTTCTGAGAATAAAATATTACTGCTAACTGCTGTTGAGTGTTTAAGACCGTTCACTTGTTTTCTTGGTTACGACTTTTTGATTGGCCCTTTTTTTCCCACTGTTGTACATAATGCTGTATATATTGTGCAGTTAATTTGTAATCATAGTTGCATAGTAGGAAACTTGACGCCATTTTATTATACTCGTTTTCCCTCTGTTTATTGGTTACGAAGTTTAGGGAAAGTTATTGCACATAGGTTAGTTCCTTCATTTTTGGCTTCAGTATTTTAGTTTGTAATTTTGTAATTTTGAAGTTTACATCTTCTACAACTAATCTACAACAACCCCCCCCCCCCCCCACCATTAAAATGTAACAGACCTTTATATAATTATTGTGGAAATGTCAACTCAAGAATGCCACATGGGATTTAAGAACACTAAAGTATACTGCCAGACAACCTCTGCAGTGATATGGCTCATCTAGGCAGTTTCCTTGTGATAAGTACAGCCGGGATTTTTAACACTGGTAGGGCATCTTGTGCTAAATGCATGGATTTCTATGATTGTCTCATCAGGTTTAACATAGACATCAGAATCTGACAGTGCCTGCATGATAATTGCTTTTCTACATGTTAATTACTTTTCTACATGTTAATTACTTTTCTACATGTTAATTGCTTTTCTAAGCACGAAACACATTCACAGTGGTTCACAGCTGACATAAATAAATGTTGGAAGACGTGCTTCTTTTCAGAACTGGTAATTAGTGGCGAAAGACAAAGCAAGCGGGAAGAAGGAAGAGAGTCAGAAAGTGATGGAGAGAGGCTTCCTGACCCTGGGGCCGAGTGTAAGGAGCAGGCCACCAGCTCTGCTGGGGTTTCCAGTGGATATGTTGTGTCCATGGCCACAGGTTCCGGGCGGGAAGTGCAGATGCTCTCCTCGGTAGACCACATGCGTACCATTCGCTGGCTCAAAGGCAGGCTCCACCATCAGTATCTCATTTTCAAGTAAGATGAAACCCCTGTGGAATTGGAGGACATTAGAACTATATTAAGGAGTGGGGGGAAATATAGGAGTCCTGTAACAGGTTTAATGTTGGCCTTGTTCTTATTGCTACACTTTAAGAGTGATTTTGAACAAGAAAAAGAGGTACAAAGGAGATAGACCTTGTTCTAAAAGTTCAGAGGACCCGAGAGAACCTGAAAGTGAGGAGAATGTCATATATTTTTTCAGCAAGGGCATTTAATATTGTTTCTTTTCCTCCCACATCATCTTTAGTAACAACACTCAGAATTCACCTCCTGAGACCCCTGAGCATCCAGAGTCCATAAACTTGCATATAAAGTATATAACAAGATTTGCAGTGTTTTAAGTGGCCTCAGAGTCTTTTGCACCTTACACAAATTGCATTGTGGTAATGTACAAAAATGAATCTGACCTAAATGCAAACTCTGTGTACATGTTTGGCTGACATGACAGAAATAAGAAAACGAGATCAGATAACTCAATTTGAATGCCGTTAAAAACTTTTAAACTTTTCATATGAAAATTGAAAGCAGATGACTCGTGCATGTACGTACAGCTAAGTTTGCTAGCCAGCCAATGTACTATCTAATAAATCTTCTCTTTTTGGCCCACATGGGTGGATGTGGAGATGTTTTCCCAAAATGACAGCAGATCGTGCTGAGTTTCAGATCACTGTCCTTCCCTCTTTCCCGCACACCCTGTACCTCCTCTGGGAGGTTTATAGCAGTTTATTTCTTTCTTTGCAGATGTTAACAGTGAGCAAAGATCTGGAGAAGACAAAACAGCAGCATTCTGTGAAAGCATCTAATACACCATGTGTCAATCAGTTCAGATTACATCCTGAACAAAAGATGTTATAGTTTCTCACAAGATTGTGTCAGTGTATCAGTATCAGTAGAGAACTGGGTGGACACAATAAGCAATCAAAATGCAACAATAATCAATTTAGACTAAACATTTGCACACACTCAATCACAAATCCCTTCAAGATGTGTTGTACTTCTCTCCAAAACACTGCTTCATCAAATGGATCATCAAATGCATCAAATGCAATGAAACTCCTTAAATAACCCACTGCAAAGGCCTAGTTCTTTCTGATGTTCTAGTTCTTTCTGATGTTCTAGTTCTAGTTCTTTCTGATGTTCTAGTTCTTTCTGATGTTCTAGTTCTTTCTGATGTTCTAGTTCTAGTTCTTTCTGATGTTCTAGTTCTTTCTGATGTTCTAGTTCTAGTTCTTTCTGATGTTCTGCACCTTAGTAACACTTCAAAATATCACCTGCAACTGTTAAACTGTATTTTATAATATCCCCATTTGAAGTTTGCTGACATATGACAACTTTCATGATTTTTATGCGAAACTGCACCTTCAGCTGACTTCTTTAAGAGCTTTCGTGAGATTCAGTACTTCATGACTCAGTATGCTCTTTAGAGCATTGGGTTTCATCTCTCTCTCACACACCCCAGAAACACTACTGCAACGAACAAAATTCAGGAACACATTTTCACCACCCTTGAAATTTAACAGCATAGTGTATGAAGCATGGCCTTCACATCTGTCATCTTGAAGGTTTCCAAGAGACAAATTTAAACATGATGAGCTTTCATTAAAAAAAGCTTTCTGTAATTACCAAGAAAAGACCTTGGAGAGTACGCTTCTTCGTGGTGGAATTCCTGATGCTTGCAGTTAATGTTTACTTATTTGGCCGGTCAGCCTTTTATGGCAAATTTACTGCGACCAAATGTTCTTGGTAATTACATTTTACTGCTTCGCTAAAGGTTTTCATGACATGTTAAATGCTTTTCATCACACTGTGTACTTACAGCATGGGCAATTAAGTGGAGGTTGATGGTACAGACAGTATCGATTGTTTAACTCACTCTGCCAGTTTTAGAGTCTCAAAAAGCATCTTTATGGATGAGAGACAGCACTCCCATAGAAAACAATATGTTGGACATTAACACTTTTACTAGTTTCCTAATAGCTTTTCTGTCAGAAACATACACGTAGCTTAGCTACGTACTTCTTTTTAAAACCATTAAGAAGACCTTGATAAGTAGGACAAAAATGGCTAATAATTAGTGCTGAGAGTCATTTAATTAAGTCTGGGATGCCAAGGTGATGATGCCATCCTCACCTGAGACCAGAGCATGTGCTAAGGCTGACATCAGAATGGGTGTATCCTTGCACCTCACCGTGGTAATAGCAGTTCGTCTGGAAAAAAAGAACGAAACAAAAAAGCAAGTCAGAAAGACAATGACAATTTGTTTACATTTCATTAGTCTCAGCTTTTCAGTTATTGCATCTGTTGAGACGTAAGTGCCTACATAACGACTACAGTTCAACAACCTAGTTTTTGTCTAGTGTTGTCAGTAATGGCAGTACAGATTATTGTGGAGGTTTTTATTTTCCAATGCAGAGTCTGTTTTTTCATTAATCAGAATTAATCTATTTTGTGGTTTTGAACTGTTACATAAGTTAATGTTGTGTAAATAATATTTAAAATATGTAAATAATAATAATAATAAGAAAAAGAAGAATATTCAAATATGTAAATAATATTTTCATATATAGTATAATTTTTCATTGCCAGCATAACATGACATTGTGTAAGTGCTAAAATCTCAATGGTTTTAATGTAACTCGTGTATGATTGTTCAGTGGTATACAATAATTCAGTTTGGGAGTACCAGTGATTTTGAGCAGGTGATAGATTGGTAGAAGAGGTTCTACTGAAAAAGAGCAGTAACCTATTGGTGTCCCCATGAATTGTTTCAAACCGAATCCATTTTAAATATCTTTTTAGCGTATTTATCTTATACTACATCTTAATGAAAA
>JAOYMR010000010.1:4898452-4914663 GCA_025802075.1 Tenebrosternarchus preto | reverse complement strand
TATATATAAAACTTTGTAATATCTAATAGAGATTGTAAAGTCTAATATTTGTATTGCAGTGAATTTGGTTCCAAGATCATAACTCTGAAGCCGGTAGTCAAAGTGTTGCCAAAATTGTTCGAGTCTCGAGAGAAAGCCGTGAGGGATGAGGCCAAACTCTTAGCGGTGGAGATTTACAGGTGGATCCGTGATGCTTTGCGAGCTCCGCTGCAGAACCTCAACTCTGTGCAGGTGAGATAACAGAAGCTCCATCTTTCTACCCAGCGCTTCTTCACTCCACATTCATTTGACAACAAGAAATGAAGCAGGAAGTCACAGAGTTTGGCTTTTAAATACTTATATTAGAGGCTTCAGGGACAGTGGAGTCCATCAGCCAATGAACTGCTGGAATTTAAAGGGAAAACTGATTTAGCTGCAAGGAAACTCTGAGCTCACGCAGATGTGCACGCGAACACACACACACACACCAAAGCCCAAAGCAAAACCTTTTTTAAATGTTCTTGCTAAGCTTGTAAACTTTTGAACTTACATTTTTACTCTGTATTTTTTCTGTAGTAAGCCGATAACCGTGTGCAGTGGAGTTGTTTATTACTCTGAGTAATGTTTCCACCAGAGTTATGCGCGTGTGTGTGTGTGTGTGTGTGTGTGTGTGTGTGTGTGTGTGTGTGTGTGTGCATGTGTGTGTGTTTGTGTGTGTGAGAGACAGCCTGATTAAGGCTGAAGGAGACGGAAGTGTGTTGCGTCGGACGTGCTGCTTACATGATGAAATCCTAATGAAATCACCTCTGCCACATTAACAGATGGTTCTACTGGGATCATCGTTTGTGAGAGTGCGGGCGTGTGTGCGTGTGAGTGTGTTGCTCTAGATACACTTTACTACAGAAGTTGAGTTACTTCAAAGTACAATCAGATTGCCCCGGAGGAGAATCAGACCCAGAGTCAGTGCTACTACTCAACTGCATATAAGAGAGGTTAGGAAAGTTTACTGTTTGTTTGTTTTCAAGTAATTCTTTGTTAATTTTACTGTACTGTTACAATGTTTTCACTAATACTGATACCACTGTTTCTTTAGTGCCAGTAGTCATACTGATATCAGTGATAGTATTGGTGCATCCTTATCATTAAAGCCACGTATTTCTAATATTAAGGCTATTTCAAGGTATGTCTTGGTGAAATACTATTCAATGGCTTCCAGAATTTCTTCTCTAGCTCTAGGTAAGCATAATTAAGTTTAAATACAGATAACCGTTCCACAAACCCACAAATAGCTTATGTAAACAGCCATCTGCATTCCCGAGGCAAATCCTCGTTTTGGCATTCACCTTGTGATCCCGCTGGATTTAGACCTCATGGGCATATCAGTGAAGAGCATGAACGTACCATGGGCCGCTCTTCATAAGTTCTGTTTCGTTTAGGCCATCACTCAGCAATGACAGTTCGAGTGGTCCGAATTCTCTCTCGATTCGATTTGGCCAACGGCAGAAGAGCCGTGTGCCGCTCTGGAGCCACTTCAAAGGCCCTTGCCGAAAGGCTTTGATGTGCTCTGGGAGAAATCGCCGTGACGGGGGCCCGCCGAATACAAATCCAGAGTGTGTCAGTGCATCACTCTCTCCTCAGAACGGGAAGGTGCATGGGAAAAGGAGCCACGCCCTGGGTGTTGTGCTGCTGGTTAGGGATTAATGTTACAAAACAAACACCCTGCCTCACTGAGACTGAGGGGTCGGATCTGAAAAAAAGGAGAAGATCCATGGTATGATCGATGTAAAAAAATTGAATTACAGGGTGTAACCATGACAGGGTCAAGTGCAACCAAGGTAGAGTGACAGACATGCTCATCTTGAAGGCAAACAAAGGAAAGGAACAAATATTCAGAGGACACCAGGAAACCAACAGCTATGAAAATATTCACCCGTTTACATACTTTTCTGGTTTTCAAGAGGAAGCCTACATTCTCAAGGCAAATGCGCTCATCTTAGTAGCTGTGAACAAGGAATGGAATTTGTGCAGATCTTAGAATGTGAAGAATTGTACTGCAAATAGGAATGAGACTCCATAGGTCTATAATAAATGGTGGTATTCAAATCAAAATTTCAAGACTTAACTGACATTCAAGAAGATTATCTTGCTTAGAGCCTATTATATATTTTAGCTTTAATATACATAAGTGCCTCTTAGAATCTAGAGGATGACTCCCACATTTAGAAGCTTGTATGCCCATCTCATTTGGTCAGTGACCCACCCACAGAAAAACTTTGAAAAAAAGCAGACCCTTGTTTCATTTATTTTGATGTGGTAAGACAAACTAAAAGCAACTAAATCCAGACAATGCAGAAGCCCAGAACTTAGATCAACATAGAAACAGATAATACACAATGCTGAACAAATTCTGGGCAAAGCTCTAATTTGGGTCTAAAGTTTGAGTTGTGAACAGCTTTTCAATAAGTTCACCAACAGCAAAGGTCGTGTGAAGCACAGAAATACAGAGGCAGAGAAATCAGACAGGTCCTCTCAGCTCAAACAGCCAGGCCATGAGTGGCACTGTAAGTATCTGAGTGATCCTAGTACTTACTGGCATAACCCCCAAATAATCCCAAAGTAGTCCCAGACCACTGTAATCAGAGGTTCATATGGCGTCAGCTCGAGCTGGGTCAGTGTGTGTATGTGTGTGTGTATATGTGCATGAAGTCATTGTGTGTATGTGTATGTGTGTATGTGTGTGTGTGTGTGTGTGTGCATGAGTTAGAGGAGTTATAGACCAGATTAATGCTTTGCACAGACACTGAACAAATGACTGAAGCTGGTATTCCGGGGCTCTGCTCCGCCTCTGCCCTCACACTAAGATCTTGGTCGAGGACACATAGAGAAGCAGTGTTAAAGGCTGAAGATGTGGGTTGGTCAGGGTGGTGTGGACCAAGGGTGGTTGTCAGGTCTGAAAGTAACTTATAAAGTGGCTCTGAAGTTTGAAAAACCTTCTTAACCTTGGGGCTGCCTTAATTGGCCTCAGAAAGACTAGCACAGAATAAGTGCTATGCAGCTAAAAATGTTAAGTTTTTGCAAAGTAGCATTTGTAGAGCCCAACTGGTCATGGTCTGTTGCTGAGGTGTTCCAAATGTGTGCTAAGAATAGACTTTCAGAGACATCACACGCATGAGCTGCCATGAGTTCCATAAATGAAATGGTCATTTAAGCGTTCATTCTTCCCATTATTCCATTTCGCTTTGGAAGACAGGTCTAAGATGAATTTGCCCTTGATGAGTGCACAGATGTCCTCTACACATCTCGCTCATCTCACGTCTCGCTTTTGTCTCTGTGTCTCACCGACAACCCTCACCCCACACCCCACCCCCTTCAAACGATGCCCATTATTACCTGAACTGAATTTTCTACACA
The DNA here is from genome assembly GCA_025802075.1 of Tenebrosternarchus preto. Lineage (NCBI taxonomy): Eukaryota > Metazoa > Chordata > Actinopteri > Gymnotiformes > Apteronotidae > Tenebrosternarchus > Tenebrosternarchus preto. The sequence continues at coordinate 4,911,273 of JAOYMR010000010.1, read as the reverse complement.
CCTTGCCTGACTCTCAGCAGTCCAGTCTGTTTGAAATGTTGAGCTCCAAAGCTTCTGAAGGATAGATACACTTGCTCATTAGCTTTCCCCAAAGAAAAAAAATAGATTAGCTACCTTCTTTTTCCTTCTGTTAATTATATTCAGGCTTCATAAAGGTCATCTTTGCATCTCTTCATTGTTTGTCTATGAACACATGAACACATTTTGGTACAACATTTGTCCAAGACAGAAGACATTATTGTATGGTGGCATACAATACACAGCATAAGTGTATTTTTGGGGATGTTGGATATGCAAAAACTCAAAGAAAAACCTTTTAATAATATTTTTCATATCTCTTTGATATGAAATATAGTTGTTCCAGAATGTGTCTCAGAGGCAATCACGCTCTTGTCAACCATGTTAGTTTACGAGCTGTTTGGCTGATGGTGCCAGTGCAAAAACATGTTTTTTGTGGGACAGCATCAGTGCCAGAGATCTTCAACTCACCACTGCATGTGCCACACTACACAATGATACCAAAGGTCTTGGCGAAATATGCTTGATTAAATCCACCCTCATCAAGCATTTTCATCTAACCAATATTTTCCTTCTTTTGTTAATAGGCTAATGTTTTGATGTAAGAGACTAGCTGATTGTAGGCCAGTTAACAGCAATATCAGATTGCACTGTACTTTAGTAAGATTGTGTGAGCCAAGAACAGGAAATCTGACATAAAGGCTGATCAAGCTAACATACTGTTCCAATTAATATTGGCAGCCATAATAGCAATGGTGGGTATGACCTTGATATATTTTGGAGTGACAGATTACTCTTATGATTTCAGGCAATGGGCTGTATGTGAGCATTTTTGGTTTGGTTTGATTGTATTTGTTTTGTTTGTTTTGGTTGTTGGTTGGTGGGGGTTCCAGACATGACGTCAGCCAAGCCCTGGATTAGATTGAAGTACTAATGATGAATCACAATTTCAGATACTTTTTAGCCAAGAACTTGGGTTGGGGATAGTGCTCCATAGAGTACCTATGGTTTCTATCCATGATAAAATGTGAAAAAATGTAGTGACCCCAATAGCAATTTTGTAGAGGTTTTGCATAGCTAACAGGGGTGGGGGAAAGGTAAAGTGTTTGTGTGAGGGATCCAGTATTTATATCAATGTCAATAATTTGACCAAGTGAAATAGAACTGCCGTCAACCCTGTTTGAGTTAGAACTTTAAAAATAATGGGAGATATCCCTTTAAGACCTAGATGGTAAAGGGAGAACATTAACATTTTAATATCAGTGAGTTAATCAGGAAGTATTTTTACTCATAAATGTTTCCAAATAAATAATCTCTAAATAATCTCTAATTTTCCCTTAAATAAAGTTGAGATTTTACTTTTTCACATCATGTATGGAGTTTGGATGCCTGCTCTTCAGTCTGAGAGAAGGACTCCTTCTTAGTTAACATAATTTTAAATCAAAGGAATTTTGCTACTATAACAAAGAAAATGTTTGTCAGTTGTATAGCAATACATGCAGATGAGTTTCATTAATCAATGGAATCCTTGTCACCATTCTATGGAACCTAGATAAGTCTGTGCTATGAGTTGTATGGTTGTAAATACACAGCTTTTTCTTTTATCTATTGTTGTTTACTTAAATGTAAATATACATGCACCAATGTAGTGAGATGTATTAAATATATTTATCCTAGACCATTCACAGAAGGGCTTCATGGGGACATGTTCACAAAGCTAAAAGATCTCATTGTACCCATCTGTTTCATTACTGTGTGCTATTCTTCACTACAGGCGTAACATCATACTAGTATTTTTGGCTTTATTACTGATTGCAATTTCATTTTAATGAAGGTTTTGTGCTATTTGTATTTTCATGCATGGTTGTTACTGCATGTATTATGTGTCTGCATATGTATGATTGCATACATATGAGTAAATGCTAATGAGTATCTATGTGTACATTCTGTGAGACAACCATTTTGTACCGATATACAGTACCAGTCAAAAGTTTGGACTTTTGTTCTGTAAAGGTTCTGTACATTTTTGACTGATTTCATGATTGAATGTACATTTTTAATAGTAACAAATGCATGTTGCATCTGTTGGATTATGCTTACATTTGTTTCTAAGAAAAATATAAATTGCCAATGCTGTTAGACTATATATGAATTGATTTCCAAGATACACACACACACACACACACACACACACACACACTTTATTTTGGATGCACCCTCTGCAAATAGTTTTCTTTCACAACCACAGTCTCTGATCTTACTAATAATTTGCATAGGCGCGAATGTCTTCAAGACTAATGGAAAGTCATCATAGGTGGCTACCTCATGAAGCTGGTTAAGAGAGTGTGCAAAACTGATATCAAAGGAAAGGATGGCAACTTTGAAGAATCTAAAATCTACAAATATTGATTATCACACGTTTACACACGTGTGATAATCACACGAAATATTGATTATCACACATTTTTTTCTCCGGTTTGATACATTTCTTTCTTTCTAGAGTAGTTAAAAACGACCAAAGTCTAGAGTTGACAGCTACTGTACCTGTACTTTTTTTTTTTTTGCAGTCTTAGTTCTCATTGTAATAGGTGTCATGTTACTCCTTGCTCCACGTTCCAAGTTTCTGTCTCCATGCTCCTACGTTTTGCTTTGTCAAGCTTCTGCTCTGCATTGTCCTCATTGGTTTTTGTCTGTTCAGGTCTGTTCACATTCATTAGCATACTCTTTTCTTGCATTTTTCTTGATTTCTGTTCATGGTCAAATCAAAGCTGTCTTCTGTTCTTTTGTCTCTTAGTTTTTTTCAGCTCTCTGTGCTTTTAACAAGTATTCTCGTTCTCTCCAGTGCTCAAGTTATGTTCCTAAAGCTACATTGTCATCATCGCTTTAATATTTACCATCATATCTATTTCTCTCTAAGTCTTTCATAGTGTTATCAGGTATATCTTATGTTCATTAGTATTGTTGTCTATTCCTGTCTAATGTTTTATTTCTGTTTAATAAAATCTTTTGTATAGTCTCATGTCTCTTCTGCCTTGGTTAATATGGATCTGTCATACCCTCCAGAGACTGAAGCCCTGTATCAAATGATAAGAAGCTTTTCACATGCATTCGCTCATAGCTCACACTACGTTACAGTTGGCAGCAGTGGTGTGATAAAGGGAAACTTACCTAATGGATGGGAATTGAATATGACTAAATTAGAGAAGAAATAAGAGGTAAACATCCAAAACCAGAATACACACACAATGAAAAACAATGTCTATAGATTTTCATATAATGCATGTTCACCCCACCTGGGACCTCTGCTGTGACTACTACAAATAATTTTAAGAGCAAATGTTTAAGAGCAAAAAATGTACTGCTTGTAGTTGAAGTCTAAGTGTACCGTTCATATAAAACAAAACAAAGCTTTTACAAAGTTATTAGGACACACAACTAGAATCTTTTTAGAATAAAATGGCTGACATCATCCCATTCATGAGAATGTATTATTCCACATTAATACATGGCTCAGAGGTAGCAGAGCACGTATATGTCATTCTGCTTCCTCAGGGAATATTATTACCATGGCAAAGTTTACATGCTATGATTGCAATTCTGCAGAAAATGATGTCAGCAAGTAAAAATGGAGCATAAGTAAAAAAAAAAACCCAATAAAAACATGACCTCAGACTGCACAACATTACAACTGCCAGCAAACTATCAATATAATGCCATTTAGCTAGCATTCGTAGCAATTGACATTAGTTTAACTGGACCTTGCTAGCTAACAACAAACATATGAGTAAAGAATATGTAGCTTTCCAAGAAATGAAACCTTTAGACATTTAGAACGGATTTAAAACAAAAGGCAAAACCGCAATTAAAATAGCGTTTCATGGAGTGCATATACAAAGTACTGAGTAAGTGCAGTTTTCTCAAGATAGGACCCACCTACTTGTTATTTTGATTGACATTGGTTATGGTCTAAAAACAATAAGGTTTGTTCTGCATCCAAGGCAGAGCTGCCTTCCAAACAGTCTAGAGTTGTGTTTTTGCACATGAGCAATATTGTCCAAGTAGGGATTTGTGTGCAGCAATTAAGTAGAGAGAAACATAGAGAGAAATGGACTGTGAGTGAATTTCAAAAGGTGTTAGATGGACACAATGACAAACATGCAAGAATCTTAAAAATAGCACATAGCAGAATGAAACTACACTGCATGTGGCTTTACAAATGAAAAACAAACTAATAATAAAATAGGAATTACAAGAACATCAAGTGTTATAAAAATAAATAAAATCCTATAAAAATCTATTTTTTGCACACAAATTCAGTTATGTACTATTCAGTTATTTCATTTATTTCAGATGTGTCTCACTGTATTCAAGAGTCTGATGGCAGGCAAGTAGAAGCTCTTAAGGAGCCAGGCAGTACTGCACTGCAAACTGTGTATCTCTTACACGAGGGTAAACAGACTGTGACAGTGGTGGGTGGAGTCTTTAATGATGCTGGTGGCTCTTAACAAGCTCTGTTTTCTGGTTAAGTTCTTAATAGGTGGGAGCATGGTGCCAATGATACCTTCTGATGTCCTTACCACTCTCTTTAGAGCGTTTCTATCTGAGGCATTACCAGAAATGAGTCAAAACACTCTCTATGATGACTCTGTAGAAAGTGGTGAGGATTGATGTGTTCAGATGTGCTGGTCCTCAGCTGCTGTAGAAAATGCAGATGGTTGTGGGCACTCTTAACAAGACAGAAAGTGTGCAGGGACCAGGACAAGTTACCAGCAACAAGCAACCTAAGGGACTTCACTAGATTGTTGTTTTCGCTATAGAGGAATTTCACCTCCTCTCTATATGCCCTCTCATCAACCTAAATGAGATTCACAATAGTAATCTTCTACATACTTTATGATGTGATTAGTAATAAACCTGGCACAACAGTCATGTGTCATCAAAGTAAATAGAAATGGGCTTATGACACATCCCTGCTAAGAACAAGTACTCAATGAAATGGTGGCTGATGTGTTATTGCCTCGTTTGTTGACCAGATGCTGGGAGATTATTGTAGTGAATGCTGATCTGAAATCAATGCCATCTAGTATCATGTAAAGACCTTTCCCTAACTTGATTTTCTTCAGGGTCCAGTGAACATTGGCAGGAACTTTGTGCCTGGTCTTCGTGGTGTGCAGTGGCTTTTGTTACTGTTGTGTCATTTATTGCCTCAAACCATCCAAAGAAACTATTCAGGTTATTGAGGAAGTCGATGTCATCACAGGAGTAGGGAGCAGTCCTGCTGCCCATAATAGACTGTATTGCCTGCCAGAGTATTTTAGTGCCTCTGTGATACTGAAAGGCATTTTTGTCCATGGGCTTCCTTTGCCACCCTTATAGCCATATTCAGCTTAACTCATGCACACCTAATGGTAGTTGTGTCAACAGATGTAAAAGCAGTGCTTCCTGCTTTCAATACAATCTGGACATCAGGGGTCATCCACAGTTTCTGGTTTGCCCAAACTGTGAAATTCTTAGTAACACAGACGTGACGTGGTGAAGGGCTGAAAGCACATCCAGACACAGGGTTAGAATCTGGGTCTCACAGATGACAAACATGCACTCAGGCCACCTGGACCAAAGAGCCAACCCTCAGCTGGCGCACCGATTTCACCTGTCCAAGTGACAGCCTTGTCACAATCCCTATATTTTTTATTGTAACCCACTCCAGCCTCAGCACCCCCCCCCCCTCCCAACATCTCTGATTTGTTTTTTGGTAGCAGCCTCTCTGAAAACCAATCAGTCAGTACAACTGAAGCAATCCTGCAATGCTGACATGGCTCCAATAGGCCAGACTCTCATTTGTCTGGAGGAGGATCTTGTTCTGGTCAGTTCTGCATGATAATCTGATCTGATCAGACAGGATCTGATCAGAAAAGCCAATGTGAGGGTGAGGGATGGCCTTGAATGCCCCACTAATTTTCCTATATATGGTCCAAAATGTTTGCTCCCCTTGTTTTAACATCCACATATTGGCAAAAGTGAAGAAAGACCTTCATGTTTTCCACATATCAGAATATATGGATTGCAAGTCTTATGGAGTGATGGAGCATGTTTAAGACCTGCTTTTGTGTCTGCATCAGAAAAGGTATACAGCAATGATGATTATAACAGAGGATTACCTCGGAAGATAAAAGGTGATTGTCAAATGTTCAATATCCGGAGAGCACTGTGTATAAATGCTAATTAGAGTTGCACCATGTGTTATTTATGTAAACACACAAACCACCACCTAGGGTTTTACCACTGAGAGTGCTTTTCCTATCTGCATGAAAAGTTGTTATCTCCTCCATGACACTCATTCAGGCTTGTATAAGTAAAGAGTATGGCACAATAGTCTCTCACCTCCTGATTTGTTGTTAAATCCAGCCTGAGACAGTCTGACTTACTTTCCAGTGAGAGAACACTGGCAAGCAGTGATGTCCTGAATGGGTTAGCTCCTTGCTCCTATTGCTAGCCCCTCTGTGAATGTCAGGCTTCTGCTTTAGCACACAGTTACTCTGGCTTCTTAAGCGGGCAGCACAGGTATGTGGTATCCGTGTTGTGCAAGCCAAAATGAAGCAGCCCAAGGGCATCCATGATGTCTTGATCAATAATTTTTAATTTGCTGTCCATACATATCAGCATGGTGTGTCACTCATAGACCAATCTCCCTTTACCTGTCTATAACGGGTATTGTGACAATTTTTATCGTAAGTCAAAGCAGCCGCAGTAAGTGGATGCAATCATGTTCACCATTTTCCACTTATTTGAGTAATATGTCTGTTTTCTCTGCTATTTAAACATGTTAAACATGTTAGCTCCATTCCAGTTTCTTTGCCCTACTGTATATGTAAAGATGCGATTCACAGTACTCGATCCCATTGTATGAACAACTAGCTTTGTTTCAAATGCCACATCCTTGGTCACCAGAATATAATGACTGCCCAGCTAAGCAAAGCAATAGAGCATTGAGCATTGCCCCTAGCCAATCAAGCGAATACTTTAAACTAGTAGGCCTAGTACTAGTAAACTAGTACGGATACTAGTTGGGTATGGGTGGTCTGGAAACTGTATGAAAATGTACAAACTGCACATTGAACTTTTAAGTTGTAAGACACTTGTACAAATTTTAGTTGTACATGGCTACTCTGATGACAGTTATTGGAAAAAAATTTCTTAAATTTGTTCCTCAACTGAAAAAAATGTATTTGATACTGACGATCTATTGCACAACCTATAAATAGATCCTTAGGAGATTCAGATGCATTCCCAAATATTCTGGCCAATGTGCATTGCTGGCAGGAGAGTAAAATGCCAGAAAAGGTTGGCACCATTGCAATGAGCCAGTGAGTGTTTTTCTTCTCCCAAACAAAATAATCTATCCTGGGGTAGATTGAAAAATGTACCCATGTCATCTGACAGCACGCATCATCATGAAATCCACAAGCTCATAGACATCACCCTGGGGTATGTTAGTGGGAATATCCACTGTGAGGTGGCAATTTGCTCCCTATAAAAGTTGTCAACCTTCATGATCATCCAGTAACACTGAGGTGCAATGCAAAACTGGCAGATGTGCATCCCTGTATTGACATGGATGTTAACAACAGCTGCTGTGGTCAGTGCGCAGGCAAACAAGCTGCTTCAGAGAATGTTATTGGAACTGTACATGACCATGGCAAACCAAGATGATGCTTTGGCATCACTTGGTGGGAACTGTTTGTTCAACACTATGGATTTAACATCTGGATTTCACAATATCCCCATTCATGAAGATGACCGTAAATTTGCCATTTGCCACTCCAGTAGGCCTTTGTGAGCATAAACGAAAGGTTCCAAAAAAGACAAGAGTTGTACATTGCAACTTCTTACTTCCAGTAAACGTCCTCCCAGGAGAGGATACATGTCCTTTTGCCATTTCAGAGTGTGGTCATTTTGACTTGACACAACGACCCATATTACCAAATATGGATGAAGAGGATGATGACCACAGGACTGCAGCTTAGGCTTTGCATCTAGAGTTCAGCATCTAGAGTGCATCTAGAGTCCAGACAACTGTAATAATAACTCATTAGCAAAAAAAAAAAAAGATGGGCATAATCTAGATGAGGGTGATTGAGGCAATGTGTGTGGCACAGAATATTCCCACTCTGAAGAAGAGTGGCAATACCAGAATGGAAGTGCCACTTCATCCAAGGTTTTCAATTGAAAAAGGTCCAAGCACATCAGTAATGCCATGCATTTATAGTAATAGCAGACAGATGAGCAGGCTCAGGACAGCAGTTCCTCTTCCAATAAAGTTTGGGTTTAGGACAAATCAAATCATTCAGACACTTCAGTTAGTAAAATTCCCACTCGAGGTGGTGGTGGTGTGACTCGTGTTAGGTGTGGTAGACTTGTCAGGCCAGTCAAAAGTCTTATTGAGGTCATGAGTATGATCATAAGAAAGCCTTAGAGACAGGGGCTGTAGACATGTTTTTAGAACTAGTGATGGCACTTATGAATCTGGTTAATGCTGTGTAGTAGGTTTAGGATGTGTGTAGTGTATATGAATAATGATGAGGTTGATCATCTGTTCTGATCATAAGCTCCTGGGTGAAACAGGGTAAAAATGATGTGTAAGCGGCACTTAATTATTTTGTCTTTGGTACAGTCTCATAACAGTCTCAGGATAGTATTTACCCTAGATGTCTTGAACATTTTCCCCCTTGTGAAAGTTGGTCTCTGGGTTGATGAAATTTTGGGTGGTGAGTGTAACTGGGTGAAGCAGAATTTCCATCCAACCCTCAGTTAGTTTCTATAAATAGAAATAAGGGAGAGATCCCTTTCAGACAGAATTTAGGTTAGAGCGCACCAACAAGGTGGTAAAGAAGGAGCAATAAAAGTTCTTTTATTTTTTATATTTTTTTATATTATATTTTTATGAGTCAGTTGATCATGTGTGACACATCCATTAATGACTGTTTCTCTGTTCCTAAGTTAAAATGTTGTTTTGGGGGGCATTTCTCCTTTTTACTGAAGATGAAATTTTACTTTACCACCCCATGTATGCAGCTGGGATGCCTTCTCTTATTTCTTAGAGAAGTAACTTTAAAAGCAAGTTTGTAGTTATTTTCTCAGCAAACAGAAGTTAAACAGAGTTTTGCTACTGTGATGAAGTGAAAATCTTTCTTATGCTGGTTGCAATATATGCAGATGATTTTCTAATGAGTTTTTTCTAATGAGTTTACTGTTTGGTAATAAGTAGCCTACTCAGTCTAACAAAGGAATATTTGCTAGGAATATTCCATGCCACCTAGCACCTACCCAGCTATAAGACTGTACTATGAGTTGCACGGTTGTTATTGTTTTATTTAAATGAAGGGTTTGTGCTATTTGTATATACTTGTGAGTGTACATATCGTGTGTACGTGTATATGTATCTGTGAGTATATTCTGTAAACTTACTTGTATGTATTGATGAACCTGCCTTTGAGTCTGAGAGAAATAACTAAGAGCAGTGATTTATGTATAGCATTGCCCTTGTCTTGTCAACCAGCCTGTTTCCTCATGTGTGATACGTTTTACTACAGTAAACTATTAACCCAAAATAGCTATGCATGTTGGTGCTTTTATTCCTGGAGCAACTGGCTACGAAAGGAAAACAAGAAAAAAAAACTTGGTAGGGACTAATCCCCTGGGTGCCACTCAGGCCGTGAACACTTCTACTTCAGGTTAACGCACTAGGATGTTAGCTGAACAAGCAATGTGAACTGGGCAAATGTGAATTGAGTCAGTAAGGAAGAAGATCGGCTATGAACGTGGTTCAAGACACATGTCCTCCGGAGAGAGAGAGACAGAGAAAATCCAGTATATCACTGGTGCACAGTATATAATTTGTTAATCAATATGAGCCTTCACTGTTCTAATACCACAGCAAGGAGAAATATGCAAATGAGTTTTGTATAATTTCTTCCCCCAGATGCTCCAGATGATTTTTCTCATTAAATAATGGCATTCACATCTTTCAGACATAAATTCTTCTGGTGTAGTCTAGTGCAGGTTTATCTTTACACATTAAAGGTTTATCAGCACAAGGCTTACATCAATGCCAGTATTTATTAATATAATCACAATTTGGTAGATTCCATCCATAAACTGCAGCCGTACTGTCAACTGCAATTTCCACAGTTCCACCAATTCCAATGAATGAGAAAAAAAAAAAAAAACATCAAGGTCTTCCTTTTAGAAAGTCAGACCAAAGACTCAGCAAGGAGTCCATGACTGACATGTTCAGTGTTCAGAATAGCCACAAAGGGATGACAGAAGTGCTTGGTATTGTGATTTGGATCTCGAGGGTGAAAATACATTTACACACACACACACACACACACACACACACACACACACACACACACACACACACAAACACACACGTGTGTGCGCTTATATTAATTCATCATCACGTAAACCTTTCATGACAGGACTTTAAGCCATTTAAACACAATCCCTTTGGTATACTACTCTGCCATATCTCTCTGTTTGCTCTGACAAAGTAATCTCATTCGTTTCAGCTCCCCATGCTCTCTGCTAGGGATTTACACATGCACCAACACTGGAGATACTCTCTGACTACTAACACACACACACACACACCCCACCTTTTTGTTAACACATTACCGTGTAAACAATTGCTCAAAATGCTGCATCACTGTTACTATCCATACTTTTATGGGAGATGAGGCAAAAATCCTTTTCCCTTCTATATTTTTTCCTTCCTTTCACTAAGTCCATCAGACTGTGTGTGTGTGTGTAATAATGTATCCATTCCTTGGGTTATTTAGTGAAAACTATTCTGTCCAAGTTCAGCTTGTTACAGTTACCTTAAACACCCTTTGAGCATAAAAGGCACAGGAAAGAATTTAATATAGGTACCAGCAAAATGAGAGTTTGCCAGAAATGTATTTAACCAGCATGTTAAAACTGACCCAGCTTGACACAAATTCATCCCCTTGGCCTCATTTACCCTGCACAGAGAGTCAAATGATGACAACCATAATTGCATTTTGGAACAAAGTGGCAGGTTGAGCAATTAAATGCACGAATGGAATGTAAGAGGAGGCAAATGTTCTCTATTCTGCTCAGTTTCTGTTGTATTTGTTAATACCTAAATGCTGCTAGCCAATGTATCCTCTAAGTGCTGTTCTGTATTGTTTCTGTGGATACCCAGCAAATGTGTATGGACACGCACATGCAAAAACACAAGGCCTGACATAGCAAGATCATGCAAACATACAGCTATATTATTAATGGGTAAACAATGAGAAAAGATTAACCAGATGAGCACAGGCCTCTGGTCCTCAGAAAAACAAATGGATCCAGCTCATTTCACAACACACACACACACACACACACACACACACACACACACACACGTATACATATGTGTGGACATGCACTCTCTCTTTCTTTTAACCCTCTATTCATCAAGCCTATTCTCTAGTTCAGTCCAATTCAATCGGCTCCCTGTGAGGTTACAGTGTTCTGAGCGAGGTTCTGTCCTTTCACCTTTTCCATTACCTGCTTTTAGTCTCTGAAAAGACGGCTGTCACAAACCAGCTGGGCTAAAATAGTGATGGAGAGACTGTAAGGCTGTGGCAGCTGCAGTATCAGGTCACCCATACCTGAGCAAGCGAAGGAATGCCAAGTGTTTGCAGTGGGTTCCTTGAGTTCAAACAACGGAAGGAATGCCAAATAAATTAAACCAAATATTCTAGAGATATAGCAAGAAATTGGGAAAAGACAATACTAGAATTCTAATGGACAGGCAATAATGGATCTGTTGAAGAACTTTGGTTCTGTCAGATCATTAGAATGCAGTGGAGTGGGAAACGCACCAAAATTTGACCCATAACCATTTTTAATAAAAAAACATTTAAAAAAATCAGCCCATTATGTTTGATATGGAAGACATACTATTCTGTATAGTTTAGAATTCTTGAGAAAACTTTCACGATTTAGAACATATAAGACAGCTTTGTCTAAACAGTAAAAACAGTAACGACCCAACAGACAGCCCCCCCCCCCCCACTTCAATATATAAGTATATTTGACACAACCTTAACAACCATGTCCTTATTGATATGCTTTGCTTTTCATGCAGGCTTGAATTAACTTCCGGTGACATAAAATTGGCAAAAGAGCCTTTATGAAAAAGTGGTGCAGCTCCATCTTTCTCCTTTCTTCTACAGACAGCATCTTCTTTTATTCCCTGACTTCAGCTCCCCCACCTCCCTCTGGAGGGGACTTCCCACTGTGGTTGCTGCCATCTGGGTTAGTCTGTCTGGGTGCATGGAAAGAATTTAGGGAAGCCCAGTCCCATTTGTCTGTCTTTAGGCTCTAGGATGTTTAGGCTTGTAACACTGCCTGTGTGTATGTGTGTGTGTATTTGTATGTGTATGTTTTTGTGTGTGTGTTTAGATGAGAGCAGAACTCAAACACTGGCCAAACACTCAGTTTTTAAAGCAGCTCTCCAAATCCCTCTCCTTTTCTCAAGTACACCAGGGCTATGAAGCATAACATCATGTGTGTGAGAGAAAAAGGAAGAGAGAGATAGAGAGAGACACACACACAGAGAGACTGTAGGACAGCAATTATTACATACTTTTATTGACACTGGGCATGTTAGAATGCCTAGAACTTCAGTAGGTTGGGTATTATCATTAGGATCTAGAACTTCAGTAGGTTGGGTATTATCATTAGGATCTAGAACTTCAGTAGGTTGGGTATTATCATTAGGATCTAGA
>JAOYMR010000010.1:4836630-4874841 GCA_025802075.1 Tenebrosternarchus preto | reverse complement strand
TTATTAGTTAGTAGATAAATGAAATCAAGCATAAAATACACCAACACAGAGACACACATGCACACACACACACACACACACACACACACACACACACTCAGAGTAATTTTCACTCATGATAATGAATGCATCACTAAAGTTGACCCATGTAAGTCCATTTCCACTCTCTTTCATCTGATTGTGATTTTTGTTCACTGAATACATACAGAAAAATAAGGAAGATATCATGCAGCCCAATGATCCATGTTTAAAGAACATTAACATATACGTTTAAAATCGACAGCGCTCATTTTTGTACTGCTTTCTTTCTACTTGCTTTCTCGTTTGTACTTTTTTTCTCACATACGGAGAACGATTTCATCCTTATATATTGTAAGAATGGTTCATATAGCTGTAGCTCACAGGAAATATAACAGAAATTGTTAAACTTTTCCACTGGCACAGGCTAAACTGAAGCGTTCTGGTTAGGCAATTAACCGGCAAATATCCCGCTAAATAACGTTCCTAACTTTTTAATACAGAATAAATATAGCAGCTGGACTTCTGAATAAGATACTGAGTGTTAAAACCAAAATACATTGTTGATTTGAATGAAAAATGTGAATGAAGACCTATGAATGATTCCTAACCAGCGCAAAGCCGCTATATTATAATACTTACCCTCAGACGGATCACGCTTGGAGCTGTCACTAGTCAGACCAGCAGTAAGCAACGCCAGCGCGTGAAGCCCGGTTAGGAAGACAAAGTTCTCCGTGCGCCGGTAGTTGGTCATGTTGCCCGGCTCGCGGTGTTGGAGCGATCAGCTGTCCTCACTGTTGCTTCTTCTTAATATACACACACATACACACAGTGCGAAGGGTGACAGGATGCGAGGGACTTCCTGAAATACGATCAAATCCAAAACAGAGAGGGGCGGGTTGAACTGAACCTTCGACGGAGGTGTGCAAAAAGTTTCCCCCAGCAGCTGTATCGAAATCTTCAGTGAAATATTGCTGACATTAGACCGTGTTACAAATGGAAGCTTCTTACTGAGAGTAGTCAGTCCCATATGTAGAATTCTTTGAAGTACGGAAGAGCCCTCGCTTCTTTGCAGGACCGTGTCGAATGATTGTGCCCCCACGTGCAGTATTTTATAGCTACGCCGGGTTCAAGTCAAGATGCATGCCAAGTATCACATTATGTTGTACAAATAGAAGTGAGGAAGGCTGTAAAAATAGATTACAAAATAGTCTTTGGAAACGTAATTTTAGTGATGATTCCGTTACACGTATCCTCATAAGATTCCTGCAATATTATTGCACTGAGGACGAGCCCCGTTTAACTGATTTTTTGCCTGTGTGAGAATTATGCTATTTTACGCTAACCTTACGGTTTGGTAATCTCATAAAACTGTTACGCAGGTTAAACTGAATGAGCCCACACCAGACCAAGACAAAACCCAGTTCCCACAAAGAAATGCTTTCTCACAGACAGCTTTAGCAGTGTTATAAGCAAATGCAAATTACTGAGATCAAGATAAATATTTAGTGTCAGTCTTAACGGACTAATCTGGATGCTCCAACCCTCAACACTGAAACAAGGAAATGTAATTTCAGAATGCCTCACAATAAAAATACTACATTTTTATTATTTCACAAGTGAACAATTTCATTTTTTTTCTTTTTCTCACAATATGGAAATAACGTGTAATTTTGATTGTTTCTTTTGGGGGGTCCATACACTGCAGCAAAGACAACTTCTCTTCCAAGTTAAAGCATTTGACCCTTCTAACCTTGTGTTCAAAGACTCACTTACACTTTTGGGCTTTAGCTACTTTAGTTGTCTCCCAACATTTCCTTCAACTCCAAAACTAACAACAATAAATCTTAACAGCTAAATGCAGACCTTTCCATTTCTAGATAAGGGTCACAAATTTTTGATGCATCATGGTGTCATCCTGTCATTCCTGGTCAGTGGACCCTGTGACAAGATCTTTCTTGAGCTGACCCTGCCTCCTGAGTTCCGTTCTCCAGAACCCTACGTCATGCACTAAAAACCCAACACCTCCAGGCTGAAGACAGAGTTGCACAGAGAAAAAATATGTCCTTCCTCGCTCTGCCATGCATCAAATAACGTTTTACTTTTTCCTTGCAGCTCAATTTACTGGAATACCCATACCAGAGAATAAGGGAACAGCTTCTGAATCACAATGAAGGCCACAACCCTATACAGGAGAGTTAATACAAGACAGAAGATATTCATACTGGTGTCATGGAGATGTAGCATTTACTGTTTCACTGAGAGCAAACAGGAAAAATAAATCCATTAATAAACAATACATTCAGTGAGACTGTTGTAGTAGGTGAGGAAAGGTTATTAATTTGACTGTCATTTCATTAAGTGTGCAAGCCAAGTGTGCAATGATATCGAAGAGCATTTTTGCTGCTGTGGTAACATTAACATGAAAAAGCCCATTTTCTACGATACATTCACAAATTGAATACAGGGTTTACTGGTTTACAATAAAACATATTTCACAGGAATCATACCCTTCTTATTATTACTAGTGGAAATAAACTCTCATGTCAGTCTAATTCTCAGATCATCCTATTCAGAGTCAGTAATATTTGGTAGGCTGAAGGCTTTGACTACTATGTGTGATAAATGTGTGATAATGTCTGGTCACTTGGTTGTCAAGTGAATACTGTATTAGGCAAGTAACCACATATACTTATTTTCTTTACTAGACCTTTATCCATAATGTGCTCATTTCTTAGGTTTGATTGATAGTGCACGCTATTCAAACTGCAAAATCAACAACATGAATCTATATGTCCATTCTGAGGAGTGGCAGACATGAGATTTTCAAAATCACATGAGTGCTGCAGAAGCTGTACAACCATTAAGTGACGACTAACGATGAGCTCATCCCTCCCAGCGAAGGGGCTCACTTGCACCCGTCTGCAGACGTCTGGGTGAGAGGTTGCAACAGGCACAGGCTTGTGCGTTTTGGTCCAGGTCCAGTAAAACGGGTTCGTATTTTGGGCCATGCATGAGAAAAGCCCGTACTGATCTCAGCTGAGGAGCTTCAAGGGTCTTGCAAGACTTAAATCAAGTCTTAAGGCAAAGGGAGCACAAAGGACATGCATCTTGTGCATAGACACTTCTCAATCACTGTTTCTTTGTAAGATCTGGTCCAGAAGTTTCTGTGGACAAAAACAAAACAAAAAATATAAGTTTATATTGATGAGGATCAATATAACACCAATGTTCATCAGCCAATCACGCTAGACCTGCCATCTACTCTTGGGGGTGGCAAGGTAAACTACAATTTACCCAAAATTCCCTCTGCCTGTCTTCTTGAGGGATATATGCTGGAGGGCAATGATAACCTGCTATCTGTCCACCCACCACACTATGCTATCGGCTCTCATTCCCTCATGTGGAGTTCGTTTTATTTGCTGGCCAGACTCCCCATTCTCAGTTATCTTCAGTTTTGCTGCCAGTTACTGTTTAATAAAACTGCAAATCCCAAAAGGGAATATAGAAAAAAATCACTTTGATTCCAAGTTAATCAGAAAATAGTGCTATTTCTGTTGTCAACACCTGTTGTGACTTTCAGTAAATGTCCAAGGAATTAAGAGTTGTATTTTTAATACAGTTTAGGGTGATTCAGATGATAAATATTTACATTTGGACAAAAGAATCTCTTTGTCCCACTGAGTTGTGCATTATCTCTATTCCATCTACCTGTCCTCTCATCTGGATCTGTTACAGTAAGGATGCACAAGCCTTGGTCTGGCATTCCACCCTGAAGAGTTTAGCTCCAGCCCTAATTTAACATACTTAATCCAGTTAATCAAGTCCTTCAGTAGCATCTTCACATTAGAGCCAAATGTGCAGGATGAATGTTGGAACTAAACCGTGCAGAGCAGCAGGTTTCCAGATTTCAAACATGGGCACCTATTTTAGAGTGCTAAGTGGAGTGAGAGACGGGTGTTCAATTCACAACGTACCATGCAGTAGATGCCCAATAATGCCTAAATTACGGCAGTAATACTAATAATAATCCATATTCCTTAATCTTTATTAATCCTTATATATATATATATAAAGAACTGTAAAGAAAATAAAAGAATATGCAGAGGAAATCTATCAGAAAGAGATATAAAAATATTTGATTGAATACAAATGAAAAGGTCCAGCATTGAAATTCCACCTAATGTCATTGTACATCAGGCTTCATACTTGGAAATCTGTTGGCTGTTGTGAAGCATGTCACTTGCATTCCAGGCAATGAAACAAACCCTAGCTGTGTCCAAAATGTGAGAGCTGATGGCAGCTTACATCTGCAGCACACACAGATGACACAGGTCACCTGCAAATCAAGCTTTATCTAATCATGGTCAGGAAAAGGTGGCTTCAGCGTGGTTCCTATCTCTTAACTGCATAGGTGGCAAATCAATTTACATCATTTACATATGTTAACAACCACCTGTCAATATACCATCCATTGAAATGTACTTTGGAAAGCCCTAAAAAGCACAATCGCAGCATTAAAGGAACAGTGTTCATATGAGCACCACTGCGATCTTCTTTAAAGTCTTCTTTATGGATTGAGCAATTCAGGCTTAAGGACAGCTTTACGCTATAACCAGATATAAAAGATCAGCACCTGCACTCTGAAAAATCTGACACGCCCCAAGATCTCACTCCCAGTCCTGTTCATGTAAAAACACACATACATATATTCTATCTCTCTCTTTCTCTCTCTCACCTGCTCACCTGAATGATCAAACATTCAAGTATTCGTCACTGTCTTGCAGAAGTATAGCCCTGATAGCAGGCTGCAGGGAAGACAGTGATTCTCACTCTACGTGATAGAGCTTGGCCAGTGGAGGACCTGACACCCATTAAAACAACATGCTGAAGTGATAGGATCTCCCTTTTACACAAGGACCTGAAAGTCCTTGCTTTTTAGGTGTCCGAGGAGTAGCCTGTCAGTAAATATATAAGATTATGGCAGGTTAATGTTCCTTTTCTGACACAAAGAACAAAGGGAGCAACATCAACACACTCCACACATGAAGGACCCCAAAGTCTGTCAATCATTAAAAAGAACAAAAGGAATACATGAATAAATCACAATGTGAGATGGAATTAGTCTGAACATCAAAATCTGTTACGTCAGGGTAGATTCATAAAGAAAGCAACACTGACCTCTGCTGGAGGTAATGGCAATTTGTTATGATGTATTTTCATATCATTTTAGGCCCCAAAGAACATAATGGTCAT
The DNA here is from genome assembly GCA_025802075.1 of Tenebrosternarchus preto. Lineage (NCBI taxonomy): Eukaryota > Metazoa > Chordata > Actinopteri > Gymnotiformes > Apteronotidae > Tenebrosternarchus > Tenebrosternarchus preto. The sequence goes on along the minus strand of JAOYMR010000010.1, from coordinate 4,869,567 downwards.
ATTCTGCTCACCTAAATATTCTAATATGAATTATGGTCTCTCTATGGACCCCCTCTTCATATTTGCAATTATACACAGGCAATGCTTGTTGTGCATGTCACAGCTGTAGGACTTGCGTAACTAATCCAGTACAATAACACTTCTAAATTTTTGAATTCCCTTTTTGTGAAACAAACTCCTTATTCTAGCCGAAACCTACTCAATAAATGTTTACTGAGCTGTTTTCTCAACATTTTTAGAGCTGTCAGAGATTTTAACTTATTACCATTAACCCATGGCAAATACTTAGCTATACAAAGATATGGTCACTTTAAATTGCCCTTACTCTTCGGTTTGTAATGTTTTTTATCTGTTACTTTTTTTTCTTTAGCTCTGTGTCTTACTCTTGCTTTTGTCCTTATTTGACTCTGCTGCAGTACCAACAGCTGTGCCTTTTGCCAAGCTCATTCAAGCTTACACGACAGAAAGGTTTTATAGATCCTACAACTGCTCCCAAGCCCAAGGCTACAAAACTCGGCCAAGTCCAGTTTATGGCAATCTGTCTCTCCACTAAAGCTACATAGAATAAAGTGTAGTGGTGTTACCTACTATTACATTATATTTAATAGAATTAGTTATTGTAAGGAATTTGCAACACTGCAGTATATCCTGAAGTAAAACTCAAAGCAGATTTTGGAAATGTACTAACCAAGTTTTGATCTTTTATGTTAAAAATATAATACATTTTTATTACATTTTATTTATGCAACAGAGAAAATCTTGCTAAGATTTAAGAATTCACTTGTTGTGAATTATTTCCTTTAAAGATGATATACATTATTGTTTAGAATAAGATGTATAGTTCATTATCTCTTGAATCCAACCAGCTCCTCTACCTTTTTAAATACTTCAGCTCTCAGTCTGTTGCTCTGCAACACCAGCCTTCTTCTCTCTTCCTCTTTCCTCTTGGTCACCTCAGGGAGTTTGTTGTAAATGCTGCTAATGAAAGACGATAGCTTAGAGAACAAGACCACAGCTTCGCCTTTTCCCCCAGCTTCTGACACACTGGTACACACATAATGCACAAGATTCTCAGTGGACCCATGGTTCTCATGGGCTTTCTGCATACTGTAGACCACTTGAACTAAATTCTTTACCATAACCCTAAAACGTCATTCTGTAAAATTTATCATGCAGTGCGTCTCTAAGCAATTTTAAAAGTCTGAACTCATACTAACAAATACTAAAACATTTTCCCTCTAAATAACACATAGCTGCATATGTTCATACTCAAATTCAGTAGATAAGACCATTAATCTCCAAAGTATGAATTTTATTTATTCCTATTCCATAAACAACAATTCTGCTCTCCACCATAGCGACCAAAAAGCTACTCATTGCAAAACACACAAACTAAAATTAAACACTGTTTTTACATTTCTTATTGTTCGACCAGTTACAAAAATACAAAACATATAAATCATTGCTACAAATATAAGATTAGTAATTATGACTTGCTCATCCATTTACCTCTAAAGATAAAAGAATGTCCAGATTCATGGGATTTTCCAGATGTCAAGCAACAACTCCCTGATTTTTTACATGCATGTATGTGTATGTTCAGACATGGAGGTGTACATGTATGTTTGCGAGTATACTAACCGTTTGGATCTAAGCTGCATCTCTTTGCCTGAGATCACCCGATCCTTGGGTTTAAAAAGATTATCTAGAGAGAAGACAGAGAGGGGCATGCAAGAAATTTTCGACAGTGACCCAACATGTTCCCACTTCCATACATGTGATTACACATGTTTTAGAATGCCATTCATATAGCACAGTGCTTTGATGCAACTAAAAAATCTTCAGGGGCTTATAGGATCAAAAATGTAATTGTCAATGGCTCTTACAAATCTTATTGCAATTAGATAACTTCTGTAAGTTGTAACTTCTTTTCATTATTGTAATATCATATTTGGCCAACAGGGGGCATTAATAGGCTGATTTGATGAGAGCCAGCATTCTTGTGTTATTTTTTAGCAGCACAATAATACAACTGTGAAACGAAATCAGAACAGCTGACTCCAACACTAAAACACAATTTAGAAAAACATATAACACATTTTACCTACATAGATTCTCAATGAACAACCACAGGCTTCATACAATAAATACAAGTAATCAAGTCACTCAGTAACAAATATGAACCATGTATGGTATTAACAAATAGTACCATATTGTTTTATAAAAGTAAAAAAAAAAATTACATGTACAATGCTCACACTTACAATTTCTCAGTCAATTCCTCTATATATAGGTTAGATTTTCAGTTTTTTTTCAGTTTCTTATATAAGATACATATAAGATATATTTACCAGTCCTTACCACTTCCAGACAAGTGTACCTAAAGGGTTACCTAATTGGAATGGGGTTGTCTTGACAATAATAAGAATAATAAGAATAATAAGAACACAAATTTTGTACATCTGACTGAAATGTAGACAGATACATTTAAATGGAGAAAACCAGTAAGCTCTCTCACCTACTACCGATTGGTTACATCTATCTATGAGAATTCCATTACTGGCTGTGCAATTAGTTACTAATTGGTCTTGGTTGAGAGTCCTTGACATAATCAGTTTCTGCAGCCACCAAATACAGATTCAGTGCAACATCTGTGCAACTGCAGCACAGACTGCACTGCTGCTAGCAGTCTGCTGAAATATGGCTGCCATAGCAACCATTAATGCTTCAAAACAAATGTCAAACAATTCCCTTACAATAATGTCCTTTTATATGATTCACTACAGTAATGTGTTAACAAGCACCATGCTATAACTGCATTAAGGCAACTGCATAACCGATCACCTGAACTTCATAATAGGTACTTTAATTACAAGCCGACACTTTGTCCCAGTAATAACCACATAATCAACATTGCGCCTGAAAGCAACTGAGACGATTCAGAAGACTTTCACCCTTTGCATCGGTGTCTCACCACTGAGTGGGTGTGGCTTGGTGCAGTTCTGCCTCTTTCTGGTGCCCTCCAGATCCCCTACGAGGTGTGCAGTACATGAACTCTGCCTCTGCCTCTGTCTTTCTTCCATCTGATGCACTCGTTGTTGAGAGCGGGAAATAAAGTCAGGTCTGAAGTGCTCCAGAGCCTCCTATACACACCCACAAATAAATGCATTAATACGAAGATTTTTAAGCATGTTTTTTGGTTTGAGCTATCAGCAGTCACATAACAATAATAAGGTCATTGTCATTGTTGCATTACTACAAGTGAAACTAAGCATAATGGCAGTATATTTAAACTCCATAAATACAGTATATCAATGACCAATGGAGAGTACCACCTACTTTAAGGCTCAGGCCCTGCAGCTGGTTCGTGCCTTTGGACTCTCCGGTGTAGTCGAGCACACGGGGAGAGACAGGACAAGCTTGTCCTCTCGCAGCAGGTGTAGCATGGGAACATGGCCCTCTGCCATTGGAAGAGATTCTGACATTCACTCCAGAGCTCACTAATGAGATAATGAGAAGAAAATTAGGTGTCCACACACACACAAACACAGACACACACACACACATATATTGCACTTTGCTTACTTTTACTTACACAGCAGATGAAGTATCTTTGTCTGAGATACCCTGAAACATTGTATGCTTCACTGCAACTTTCACTCTATACGTTTATATATATACAATACCAGTCAGTACCAGTCTGATCACACCTACTCATTGCTTATTTTTAGTATTTTCTACATTAACAGAAAACATATGAAACCAACATATGAAACATATACAATTAAAATTGCATTGTATGGTCTTAATTTTATATAGCAACCTTCATTACAAATAGGTTGTGTGCATCTTACCATGACGATCTGACAGAGCATTTGCTCTAGTAATACCTAACAGGCTTCTGGAAGGATAGAATGCTCCTGCATGTTGAGAGTGAGAGTAGTTTTGTGTCTGCTGCTGCTGGCTATGACATCTCACACTGTCCACAGCAGAGCTGTTCTTGATAACCACTGGGGAAACCAACCTTTTATTTATAACAGCCTCTGAAAGGAAAGACAGAAAGCTGAGGTTAAGACACTCTACTGAACGAGTCGCCAAAAGAAGTCATAGAAGAGTTGACTACAAGGAGGAAAGAGCCAGAGAGAGAGACAGAGGGAGAGAGAGTGTGCATGTGTGTGTTTGTGTGTGTGTGTGTTTGTGTGTGTGTGTGTGTTTGTATTTTGGGGGTGGGAACAGAGAGCTAAAGAGAGAGTCAGAATAAAAGATGGGATTGCAGAGACTAAAAGGATAAAAATAAAGTATTAGAATAAAATAGAAATTGAGGACTTAAGTAGGATAAGTATTCTTCTGTGTGGCCTCCCTGCAGTAATAGCTGGGGTTAGTCCTAACTCTAACCCCTCACAGCACACTCATGCATTCCCACTATCACGTGCCCCGCGGACTACAGGCAAGACATCAGTGTGCTGCAGAAAGGATGATTATTCCAGACTCGTCATGGGGAAATTTGTTTAGTAGGAGAGTGTAGCTGGGTGCCAGAATAATGGAACAAAACCCGCCCCTGGTCAAAGATGGAGGATTAGGGTGAGATGATCGCACATTATGTAAGATATTGGAAGATCATTATGCTGAAAAAACAACCACTTTGTATAGTTTTCCTTCCCAACTCTTTATTTCTCCTGCCTTCTCAGTGTATCAGAACAAAATATCCACTATTTTTTCTTACAGTGTTTCTACAGTGTACCATTACCTTGATATCCCTTTCAGACCATTGCTGCTAGGCTAGCCCTCTTACTGTCACTGCCCTGATCCTGTCCCCTTGGGTCTTCTCTTTAGAAGCAATCTATTCTTTAGGAATCTAGCTTGGATTGATTCCTGCTCTCAGGAACCTATATCCCAGTAATGACTGCTCTACAGAAGCACTCATTACCACTATAGCAAATCCCCAATACATAAAATAAACATTTCAGGATGACATGTAGAAGAAATGGTAGAAAAAAAGCCATGTATTCTTCTTGAAAAAGACCTTTTTTATAACACAGCCACATTAATAGGTAATCATTTTCACACACACACACACACACACACACACACATGCGTACACACAAACACACATCTAAAAAGGGCCATTCCATTAAAAATGCATGAGGTGCAAACCACAAGGTGACCAGGCAGGATTCAAAGTGGAACTACACTGGCAAAGATATCAAGCGGCGTGTTCAGACTGGCCAATGTCTCATTATCATCAGCGATGGTATGGAAATGGAGTACAGAGGAAGAGAGTGAGAGACAGAAAAAGAGAGAGAGAGAGAGAGAGAGAGAGTGACTGATAAACCCATTTGCATGGGTGCTGCAATGGAGGTAGGTGAGATTCCTACCTGGGCCTTCAGTGCCCTCCCTTCGAGGCCGCGAGACATCATTAGCCTTTCCGTTCATCCTGAACACTGCTGACGATGAGTGGCGTCTTGCCCTGAATGGCAGTGGTGCTAAAGTGAGCTGCTCAGAGCTGCTGCCACCCCTCACTGCTTGGGAGTCAACGGTGGTCACACCCTCAAGGAGGCAACATCCATTTTGTGTTTCTCCAAGGCCGTGGGCCACCATGCCCCGTCCACCGCGGGCCCTGGACAGAAGCCTCATTCCTGGTCTCTTGGGGCCACCAGGCCTAAGCGCTCCTCTGAGGTAAAGAGACAATGTGGATCTGTGCAACGCCTGTACTCTCTCCCGCATCTCAGACAGTGGGATGGAGAGGGATTTGTCCAGGTAAAGCATGGAGCTGGAGGAGCCTCGGAGAAGCTCCAGGTTGACACAGGAGCGGAAGACAAGGCTTTCTGGGGTTGAGTTGCCCAAAGCAGATTCCTCCCTTGATATACTCAGTGCCTTACTGGCTCTCTTGACCTCAGTGTAGCTGTTGCTGCGCTGCAGAAGGACCAGGCTGGAAGCAAACCTCTCATCTGTGTAATCTCTCTCTCTGTACTCAGTCACCTTCATCATGGTAGCTTGGCGCTTGAGAGGCACCGGGGGCTTTCCCCATGCCACACTCTCCTGTTGGTTTGTTCCATCACATGGACTCATTGTGGAGGCAGAGGATATTGGGAATTTGTTGCTCTGGTTCTGAGGCCTTGTTTCTGGGCTCACAAGACTGGGAACGCTGAGTGAGATCCTCCGGCCAGTGATGGTAATGGAACTGAAGCCAGAAGAAGGGCTGGCGGAGCAGCAAAGATGAGTCTTGGGGATGCTGAGTGCCTGACTGAGGGAGGGGGAAGCGACAGATGAGGCAGCCTCAGTTTTCTGAGATCCATCGAGACTGGTCAAGCTAGAGAGGGACGGTGAAATTCTTTTCCATCGCTCAATGACTTGCTCTCTCTCCACCCCTCTGCTCCTTAAGTCCTGCTGTGGTGCGAGAGCATTTCTCTGAAGAAGCGAGAAGGTCTCCTTATTCACAGCCTGTCAGGAGAGAGAGAGTTTAAACTGACCAGAGGCTTCAGTCTACACATGCATCCCTCCACTTCTACTGTGAAAAGTCATAAGCTCTGTCATTCATATATATATGGGAGTATTAAATAAGAAAAACTACAAAAAATAGAGGTTATAAAAATACATAAGCAAAGATACATATATAACAAAATTATTTCCAGAAGAGTCTACCGACAATCTCTAACAAGGCTCCAAAAGCCTTATAACAAACCTTTATTATGAAATCTACTGGTTAATCTAAGTGTTCTAAGACCTTCAGTGTCATTGGCTGTCTGTAACCAACCGCTAAATCCATTCTAAGAATATTGCTTAACTCTGCACTCTGAGTTTGGAAGAAACATTAACTCAAATATAAAACCAAATAACCAGACTAGAAAAACAAGCTGTAAGTAGTAAACATAACTGGATGGTTTCAAAACTGGATGGTTTCCATAAGACTAAAAATAAGTTTTAAACATTGCAGCACTACTGACATTACAACTTGGTCCAATCCAATTCCTCTACATGGGTTGGGCTTTAATTCATGTAGAGGAAACCCGGACTTAGCTTAAAAAAGCAACCTCATGACTGTCGACTGTCAGGTAATACACATTCTCAATTCAGTACAGCTATGCACTATACGTTCATATAAAAATATTTGACATAAGAAAAGCAGCCGGGATGTTCCAAGGACATCTAACCATTATCTTCTCTTCACTGTTCATTTACACACTATATTTCATAATTTTGTTTTCTCAACATAGTTGCTGATTTGCTGGAAATGGCAAACAGGATAAGGGCTGTTTACTGCAAAATAACTTGTGACATTCTAAAAGACAGGCTCACTGTGTCAAAGTCTAATACAAAGACAGACTAACCTTTCATTGGCAGTCTGGCACAAGACAGTGACTCTTTTCACAAAGTTAATTAATCATTTCTCTTTGTTTGTAAAGGTGACAATGTTGTGGCTCTTGACCTTCAAATTGAGAAGGCTTATTAAAAAATGAACTCAATCGTCCAATTTAGAAAAGTCATTCATTAATAATGTTGGGAAATAAAGAATCTTATTTTTGTGCCATATTTTAATGCATGCCATAAAAACACTGCTACCTCTGTTTACTTCATTCCAGACCATATGGTGTTGACGTTTCTCACAATCCATAGGAAAAATATATAAATAAAGCTAGGTTTAAATTATGTGACAGGCTGTCTAAAAAAGCTGTTCTGCCTCTGCCTTACCTCACTGATGTTTGGTGAGGACTGGCTGGCTAATCTCCAACTTCTGAGTCCCATTAAGTTTGAATAAATCTCTATTACCTTTCCATCTGTCGATAAATAAACAATATAAAAGCATTATTTAATTAACAAGTCAAACTTAACACAAGATGGATCCAAAGTAGTTTTCAGAACAAAACGCACTTCGCTCAACCTTCTGCGTCTTTTAGGGAGTCATCATTACTCACCATGCTGCCTCAAACATGCCAGTTTTCCGTGAACTATACGTGAACTGCAGTTTACGAAAACATTGCGCTGTGTCGAGACGAGAGTATGCCCCTCAATAGTTCCTCGCAAGACAGGCCACGTCAAGGTCCCACAACAGAACTGAAGTTCTCCGTGTGCTCCAGACGAGGAGGATAGTAATGAGATCTCTTGTGAACTAGTGTGCCGTTTTCATCTGCCAATTGTAAATTATTCAGTCAGATGGCATTTGCAAGTTGATGAAGAAAATTGTTCTATCGAGAAGCGTAAATAGCCTTACAGACTGATGCCAAAGAACAAACAACTATTGTGAAATAGCTAACCAGGAATGTATGAAAACAAAATTTGAGCAAAATGCGATTATTTATTTACTTATTGGATTCAGGTGTTTTGCACGTATGGATTTTGCTAAAGCTATGCTACACTGCATTGTATTGTTTGCTCTTCAGATAGTTAAAGACATCATATCCTCAGGATTCCTCTATTTGGTAAATACCAGTCTAACACCAGTTTACTTATTACACGTCCACTTAATTGAATCAAATAACATAGTGTCATATTGTCAATAAGCTTTCATAAATCAATATGAACTTGATTTTAAAAACATTACATAATAATTGCTCATCTATATACAAATCAATCTCTTTACTTGAACTGAAATTTTAGCGATGCATTGCACCAAAAGGACTCTGGTCTTTCACGTTCCATGCCCAACGTTTTAAACTGGCATTAAATCCATACAGTCTTTTAAATGGACGTCCATTTAATGGACACTTTATTCATACTGGGCCACCCATGCAATTTAAACAAATACCCATGAAAAGCCAATGCCTGTACTCAATGCAAATTCATTAATCCCCCCGATCCACAATGAAACAACTTATCATTTCTACTTGAAAGCATAATTTCTACTTGTATTCTGAAGCACCAAAATGCCCAATGGGAGGTGGGCATAAACAATTCCGCTTAAATAGAAAATTATGCATTCATTGCCTTTGTTTTCTTCTGGTAATGCTTTATCTGCACTCAGGCATACAGCAGATCTCTCTCTCTCTCTCCCTTTCTCTCCCTCGCCCTCTCGCCTAAGTATAATGTGACAGTATTAGGTCTGCTCCTCTGCGCTGCCTGCTTGTTGTCATCAGAGGAAGCTGAACAGTTTCCGCTCTTGGCCTGACCTTCCCATTCATATGGAAAAGAGGCATGGCACTTTGAGACCACACAGCTACTACTGCCCGTCCATTATCAGCCAACAGCTAGTCTAGTCAAAGAAATGTAAGGCCACTACTCCCATTCCTATGGAAATTTTGCACTACTAATGATTAACCGAACATTTCTAGTACTTATTGTTTGGAATAATTGAATACTGAACTTATTATTGTTTGATATAATGCTTGTGATCATTTTGCACTTCTCCTGTGTTTCAGTTTTGGTTCCTGTATTTAGCAGTATTCCAGTTTAATGGTAATCTACTGTACTGGTTAGGGTACATTCTGTGAGTACATGGCAAAGCACTTTTGTCAAATGTTTTTGACACTTTTGTGAGAATTTCCTCTCTGACCAAGGCTATCACTCATTAAAGATCATTCTGCCTCTAAATGGTCATTAGTTTCATAACAGGTAGTTAATTAACTATGTTATTAATTCATGTATTCATGTAATTTATGCATCAGTCATGTGGGATTAATAGAGCGAAGACCTAAAGAGAGGACTGTCATATAAGCTTTGTTATATGCTGGTTTCGGTCCCTCTGTCCTAATCACAGTATTTTGTTCCTAGCCAGTTCACTGGAGAATGGTATGTGGTCTCTGCACTGCCATTGCCTGTTCTTTGCAGGGTTCACCATGCTGGGTAAGAGCTCTGATTTAGAGGCAGGACAAAGCCGCAGGGCCGCCACAGCTAGTTAAGGGAGACAGGGAGATGCAATAAGCATGTGCTCGGCCAACTTCGACAGGAAGGCATGCTCTGATGGGACTGCGGGAAGACGCCGCTGTAACAGTGTGGTGGGGTTTTTTGTGCTAAAGCACGTCTAAGCCTGAGAACGACGGGCTTACATTGTGATGACAAAGCAACTCCTTTGATTACTGTTAACTGAAATGTAACGAGAGCAAAGCACAGATGGGATGTTTACGTTCTGAACAAAGGGCAGGCAATTTATATTATACAGACAGAAAAAAGAAAAAAAAAGACAACTACAGGGGAGGGGTAATGGCAGGAGTTGGACTCCTGATGGTTTTCGGTATATTTGTAAATATTTGACCATAGCACATCCGTGCTTTTATGAGTTACCTGTAGGAAAAATATAACTGCCAACAGTATTCTACAGCTGTAGTTACAAAACAAAGAACATCTGAAGTCCCCTCAGATGTGACTAAATCCCTTCATGGTATCCTTCAACTTCCATTCATCCTTTCACTCTTGTGAAAGGATTTACTGTGTCCACTCTGTGATCTAGATCAAGTAAAAAGAAGGTGCCCTTGTTTATTGACCTTAACCAAAGATTAAATGTACAATTACCAGAACAAACACACGTGTGTGTTCAATGCCTCCTGTGTTAAATGTGCTCAGGCAGCTCAGGTTGTTAATTTAGGATCAGTATCAATTTAACACTCAAATGCAGATCGTAGATTATAACCAAACTATAGAAGAATTTATTTTACTGCCAGCAACTAATTGTCTAACCAATCAGTTACAGAGTAATTTAGACCTTTATCGCCATAACAATGTATTACTCATGTAATTACCTAACAGTTAAACCTCTGATAAACATGCTTTTTCTGTGATATGGGAGTGAAGATTGTATTTCTTTCTCTGTACTCCAGTTTGGAACAGGATATGACACAATATCTTTCTTAGTATGAATGAACGGCTCATATGAATGATATGACATGTTTTGTTTGTGACCCGGTGTGGCAGTCAGTGATGCCATTGTTTTTTTTTAACACAGTGGCTGCCATCCCTTTAATGATAATGTGTTCCATCTCACATCTTCCTCTTGCTGTGCTTCCACGGCAACACTACATACGCAATTTACCACTGATGGTGACAGCGACCGATTGATTATTGATGTATACGAAGGGTGTCATGAGCAACAACTACAGCTGCTGTCCTGTAAAGATGTGTTCCATTGAATTAAAAGTAACTGATGTCACCACGGGTCATCCTCACTGCAGTGTTCCACCATATGCTAACAGGGTTTGGCTTATCTACACAGTGAGCAGAGCTGACGGTTGTTTGCTATGATCGTGCCGGCTACACTGCTGGAGATGTAGCCAAGAGGGGATATTTTCCCCAGAGGGAGTGTGGCAGCTAGACACCACCGTAGGGAGCCAGGAAATAGAACACACAGAGTAGTGTTCTACCAGCCAGCGAGACGCTCCACTCCCACAGCCCGAAAATCCCTCAGTGGGCTCGAGGGAGTATGCTGTTTACGTAACGTGTTGAGAACATTGTGAATAATGGATTTGAAGCCTTTCTGTGCACACACACACACACACACACACCTCTGCGTTTCTACCTGTTAGAGGTCTTTTTCTACTTTATGGAAGGTAAACTGGAATTCTAGCATAATTCTGTTTGACGTGTTGAGTTTGTGACTGTATGCAGAAACTTGCACCTGATTGCAGGTATATTGTCAGGACAATCACCTAACTGGTAATTAGTGGAAGGTTAACCATCTGCAATCCATACAGTTGAGTTCAAGTCAACTACAAGAAGAGCTTAATTGTACCATAAATACACTTAACATAAAATCAAGACATTTTGTGTATATTTGGGTATGTGTATATAAAGTGTGTATATACTGTAGAAATCAATATACACAGTATATATAATAGACAGTGTATCCATATAAAGTATATTAGGACCATTTAGTTTTACCTTTGTTGGCAGTTGCAGCTACACTGTAAGGTCTACCTCTGTCTCCAACAAAAGGGCATTTAATCCAGGCAGTTTTCACAGGATTTTTGTTTCTCCCTTTGTGGTCCTGTTCCTATTCCACATATTCTTCCCAGGCTCAGGAGGGCATGCTATGGCGTAGGCCCAGGGAGTCCCCTGCTGCTGGGAATCAAGCTGGAGCTTTACTCACTGTATGAGTCACAGCAGGAGATTCTGCTCTGACTTGTGCTTAGACTCGTCCATGGACTCAGAATCCTGCTGAGTGCTGGTATTGAGCTCCAGACCACTGTAGGTTTTTGATCCTGTCATAGCATGAAAAATTCCCCTCTGGAGGAAAATGCCTGAAATGGCAAGATGGCACACCACAATAACTTCCTCTTCTGGTCCCTCTCTCTTCTGGTCCTTATGTGACTCTTCCAACCCTGGTAAGCTACACCATCCACCAGGTGGATATGGTGGTCCCAGGGGGTGATCTTGCCATTATTCTCCTGCATTAGAGCATTTGTTCTGGGGGAAGGTGGTGGTGCTGCTCTCCCTTCTGCTGTTCCAAACTGTGGGTTAGCCTCAGGTAAAGGCTCAGGTGAACGAGTATCAGTTTTCATCACCCCAATTGCACAACGGGGTTTCAATTTATTTATGAGGGAAGAATGTAGTGTACTATAGATACTAGTTTGTGTAGTTCTTTACACTAATTCTGACTTCACAAAGCGTTAAATTTGTTTTCTTGTGAAAAGACACATGAGTTTGAGTACCTGGAGGTCGTTAGAATCAAGCTCCATACAAGAAGAAAAATGTTTCTAGATTTGCATGAGGAGTGCGGAAGTCTCTTAATAATTCATACCTCCTCTCTCTTTCTGGTCTGTGAACATTACTATCTAACATTGGTTAGAACATTTTACAGTGTCAGGTATTTTAGCCCACAAAGATTTCCTGAGCTTTCACTTAGTAAAAGATAAATGAATTCACGTAACAAGAAGTGGAAAAAGACCTACCATGGCAACTTTGATGAGGGCAAAAAATTTTAATTTATGTAATCGGACCTGAGAATTCAAAATGTTGTTCAGAGGCTAAAGTTCAAAAGATTTGTTGTTCATTTCTTTCAAATACCACTTATATCTGGATCACAAATTCCAGCTTTCATACACATACAGTACCAGTCAAAATTGTGGACACACCTATTCATTGCTTATTTTTAGCATTTTCTACATTAAAAAACAAGAACCATCAAACCAAAGAAACATGTGTAATTATGCTGTGATAGTCAATATTTTATCTTAGATTTTAGATTCTTCAGAGTAGCCACCCATTACTGTACTCCTCAGCTCCACACTATTGGTGTTTTCCAGCTCCACCATACAGCCACATGTGCTATACTCATCAGTATAATGAGCCCTATGTGCACTCCTTTGACATGTGAATATTATATGTAACTTATAATGTACCCTTTACAGTCCTTCATATTTTTAAATCTCTATATATTAAAAACTATGTTTTTTTATTATTTAGGTAATTTTATTTTTCTACACCTTGGGATAAAATGAAATAACAATAAAGTGAATCTGAATCGGAATCTAAATGTGTCAGTTCATATATAGGCTAACACCTTTAACAATTTATATTTGTTTTAGAAACAAATGTAAGCACAATCCATTAGATTAAAATGTCTTTGTTGCTATTAAAGACATGTTCATTCAGGTATGTCCAAACGTTTGACTGGTAATGTATCAAATATCTGCAAATTTATCATCCATATGGAAGTGCTATGTTAGACTCAGTGGACCTATGCAAAACTAACTTAATAACTACTCAAAAAACTGTCCAATTACAATAGAAGTGAGCCACTTGAGAAAAAATCTGGTACAGTGCTCCAGTCTTGAGTCTTACAAAACGATTTCTCACTCTCTCCACAAATCAGACACCCGTCACATCCAGTCATTTCCTTTAAATCACTCTGGTTCAGTCAAGCATTGGAACTATACGCTGGTGCTTTTAATCACTGCCTGCTCAGGAGGAACAGAAGGTCTCTGTGAGTCAGCTTAAAGACCACGCCACAGCATTTTTGCAAGACATTGGTAAACATTAAGTCTGAGAGTTTTCTAGCTCTTATAGAACTGTGTGTTTGTGAGAGCATATATGGATGTTTGCTAATTAACTGCTTTGTGATTATAATGAATGACTCTATTTAATCTATTTCCTAGTGTTGGGCAGTGACACTCTTTAATAGAAATGGCGACTGATTTAAGAAACTTCTTTCAATAATACAATTAATTGGTTACTTGGGCCAAAACTTGCTTTCTTTGCAGCACTATAGTGATGCTAACCCTTTCTGTTATCGTCGAGACTTTCAGATCAGCTTGTTCTTTATTTTTCCTACTGACATCGGTTTATTTTTTGAAGATGCCACATTACATACATATTTAATCAATACCAGAATAATATAGGAATGCGCATCACAAATTGAAGAAGCTGGGTGTACACAAGCTGCTAGGCCATGACTGGCTTACACATATTCAGTTTCTTTGACTTCATCCCAGAGTGCACATGTGAAACGGCTCCATTATGTTTTACAGTGCACCCATAATAGTCAATGTTTTGTTTTGTTTTATTTTTGTTTTTTGTTTTTATCAAGGAAGCAGATATGAAAGAACAACTTCCACTGAAATGTTATGGAATATCTGTTATGGTGCAAATGTGTCAGTGAAGCATTCCACTCAGTTTTATGTGTTGATTAGAAATCAGTAACATTTGGGCTAGGAAATCCTGTTATATAACAAAGAAAACCAAAACGTACATGCATGCTCACTGCCTCCTGGATATATTTTGAATTTGAGAGTAGCTCCATGGCTTCTCATTGTTCTAAATATTCTAAGATGTTTAAAGCTCTCACCCATCTTGCCCAAGGTGCACTGAATAATTAAACACTTAATTTAAAGAAGTTAACATATTAATTGCCCACAGAAGAAGCTTTAGCATGTTGCTCTAGTGCACTTTGTAGAGAAAAAAAAAAAACTAGAACATCCATATATAATTTGGATCCAGGAGAGTTCGGAGATTTCTTTAATGGTCTAAAGGATACACTCATAATGGTTCAGACTAAATTCATATTTATGCCACTGTGTACAGTAATTGTAAAAGAGTTTGTTGTTTTTTGAGCTGTCTCTGTCAAGCTCTTTATTGAAAGAAAGAGCTTATGTGATTATGTAATTTGAATGACTGACATTGTCACAGAGACCCCCCCCCCCACCTGTGGCTACCTGTAAACAGTGGCAGCAAGCACATAAACTGGTTGTTGTTGTTTTCATTGTTGAATTATTTTGTCAATACCTTGATCAGGTGGTGGGCATTATCCATCAGTCAGTTCCCCACCTCAGGGTAGTTATATGCTTATGTCTGTGCCTTACTTAAAGCCTTGTTGACTCTGTCTGTCATTAAATGTTACATAGCCTCTTTTATTATAGTTATTGCGCTTTATTTTTGGTTTCTTTATTGTAACGTGCTTCTTTTACTTTTCATTTCTCTGCACATTCCTCGTCTGTGACAGATATAAGTTATATTCCTGGCAAATATACACAACAACAGATAAACAACTTTTATATAGTTTAATGAGATGCACGCCACTGGACAATTTTCATTAATCAACAGAGCTTTCGCTGCAGTACAAATATACATTTCATTAAGAAACATGAAACTGTGGGTCAATAAAGGACTTCCAAAGTCTGAAACAGTAGAGAAAAATCAGAGTTAAGCCATGCAGAAAATTAAATAATTTGCAGGAAATAATTGGCCCTTTTTTGATGAATGTGTGTGTGTCTGTTTGTGTGTGTGTATGTGTGTGTGTGTGTCAGTGGGTGTGTGTGTGTGAATGTGAAAGGGCACATATGTGTATTTAAGCATGCACAGTGCAAGAAAATTGTAAGTTGCTCTAGATGAGACCATCTGCCAAATGTGTAAAATGAAAATATGTTCTTTTTTTTTTCATTTTCACTCTACAAATGTGTAAAAATACAAAAAAACTAGTGAAAGAAATATGTGGAGATTGATGGTTAATCAATAGACTTTTAATATATCACAGTATTATATCATGGCATGATCAATAGCCATATAAAATATAATCATACTGCTCATCTACTGTTTTAGTTACTCACAGTCATTATTAACTAAATGCAACAACTATGATTTTTATAATCATGAATCAGTAGTGATGCCTTTTCACTAGGTAGTGTTTATAAAAGGTTTGGTCAATGGCATAACAGTTTACACAGATAAATTTTGCATATTTGTGCAGGCTGTGAGGACTGGTATGTATGCTGATTCAGTTTTCACTGCCCGCGTGACTGATTGAATTGTCACAGGGAGAGCTGGCAGGCTGTGATTCTCAGGGGACTCTGTTGTGGATCACTGGTCATCCTATCCTCTCACATACTGTTTAAGATGGCTATGAACATTTTCCTTCCTCTTTTTCTGTCAGTCTACTGAATGTTTCATCCTATTTTATGTTGTATCTGTATTCTTTTTTTTTTATCTTCCTGTCAATCTGTAATATCTTTGACAGACACTAACTATTCCTTTTCCTATAATTATTGGCATGTGTGTAAGAGAACTGATCATGTTAAATATTTTTGCACCTGTCTCCTTTTAAATACTGCCTCTTCTTTCATACCCAGAGGTTCTGACAGATGTTCTACAAATTTTGTGATCTAGTGGTGTCCCACACACCCGGTTTCCCATCTGGTCATTAAGCAAATTATGTAGGTAAATGTCAATAATAGTTTCATTCCAGCTTAATAAAGCAGTTTTGTGTGACTCCTGGCCACAAACAATTCACTGTTAATTCATGTCTCACATTTATCCTCTTGTTTTAGATATAAATCCTGTTTATTAATGGGCTCATCTTGTAGGCAAATTGCTTTTTAATTAATTTAGTGTTGTGACTCAAAAGATAATAAGCATGCTTAAAACGGTGCCTCTGAAATGCAATGAGAATACACCCACACTGCTGCTATGTTGTGTGAAGTAATTTAGCAGACCATCCGTTACCTGAATGCTAAACTGACACATTGTCATTTGAGACTCAATGGCTAGCATGTGCTCATCACCCTGAGGGGCTACAGGCTAACCTTGTCCACATCTACTCCAGCTGTGTGGGTGGTGTCTTATTAAAGCAAACATGAATAAGTAAGACATGAGTTTAATAAGTCATTCAGTCACTGTAGCACAAGTCGCTGTGCATATGTATACGTGATGCTAGCACGTACAGCATGGTAGGGGACTTGGTTAGCAGATGGTAGGATAAGAATTATTAGAGAAAGAGTAAACTAAATTGGAGATTGAACCTTCCCATTTTCTTCCTTTTGAGAATAAGTGACAGGATGTGTATTTGGGAGGTTGGTCCCCTCATACAATTTGTCAATCACTGAAAATCACCAAAAGTGTTTGAATGTGCTAAGCGTGGTCTGTTTTCAGATAAATAAGGAATTGCATTTCTTATCAGTTTCATTTCAGATTTGTCAGTGTGCTTATCATATAAACAGTAAACTGTAATTTGACTATAAGATCTCACTGAATAATATGTGGTCATGGAGTCATTTTATCTGAAATCAGATAAAATTCATTTTTAATAAAACGTTCCAGAATGGCATGATGCACTTTCTATTCTATTCTCTATTTCAGAGGATTTTAATGTCAGGACCCACTGTTCTGCACCACTTCCCTGCTCTGGCATGAGCTGGATCAGGTGGGCTTGAGTAGCAAAAACCTGAAGAAATGCAGAATTGTGGGGACCCATGACTGGGGTGGAAAATCCCTTCTATTTTATGCATTGCATATTCCAACTACCACTTCCTCTATAGACTATTTTTATGTTAGTAAACAGAAATGAAGTGTTTTGTGAGTGGAGCTTAGCTTGTGAAACAAAGTAACAAAGTTATAGCAGGGTGAGGAGTATAAATGAAGCAACATGGATCTTCTACAGTTGTTTTAATGGTTTGCCAGCAGATGACAGGTCCATTTAATAACTTGCAAACATAATCATCAACATTTTGCTTCAGAGGGCATCTTCGTTTATGGTATTTTATAGAAATGAAGGTCATTTGTTTTTGTATTCCTAGTCTAGCATCCGATAGCACAAGAAGACATTTTGTGTCAATATTCCGTGGGTGTCACCCATTTTGTGTCGATATTATGTGGGTGTCGCCCATTTTGCTCCACTTGCTTCTGCTGATTTTCAGAGTGTGCACGTCTGCCAGTGAAGCAACTGTGACCCTCCTAACCTGTCACCAGGAAAAGGGCTGGTTCTAGTACCTAATGGTCTAGCATGGCAGTGGCCCAGAGGAGGGGTCCTACATTCCTGGATGTGCTGGAGCTGATGATGAAGGCTCAACCTGCAAAGGCCTGCCCTCTGGCCTCCTGCCTGGCCACCACAGGGGTGGTGGCTTGGGGCTGGTGGGGTGGGTGTTCTATTACATGTCCCTCCACACTTGCATGTTCTCAGCACTCTGTCACCCCTGATGTACTAGCAAAAGTCATTAGTTCCCCATCACCAGTAGGCAGTGCTCTTCACTTCTGCTCTTCATACTGCTCTTCACTTCTGCTATGCTTATTTCCACTTTTCCTTTTTGTTTTTTTCCTCTCAGTTGTGTTTTTTTCTCTCTTTGTTTGGTTTTGTCAATAAATCTTCTCCAAGTGCTAGTATCCTTCATCTCCTGGTGCAGCTTTCACTGATATAATCAAATCTCATGCGGTGTGCACAAGGAGCACAGGGCAAGCACCATGTGCATCTGACCCAGAAATAAATCCTGATTAAACCTGAACCTAGAGTAGCAGAAATTTCTGCATTAACTTAGTGATTTGAGCGTGTTAGCAAAGTGTGTGACATAAAAACCTTGACTTAACATCTGGACTATAATAACTCATTATTCATCTGCTCAACAAATCGCAACTAACTGATGCTAATGTTTGCTGACAATAAATGATGGGTGGCTGTTGAAAATAAGCTTTGCTCAGTTCCTGCATGGATGAAGGGAGGCAGTGGGTTTCTTTGACTACTCCAGCTGGTCCTGTTTATGGCTGATAACGTTCACACCTTTTTAGATACAACCCTGGCCCACTGACCCTATCGGAAGGATTTTTAGATTGTGTTCATTAAACTGTTTTGTGAATCCAGGCTGTCATTGAGAAGCAATCAAGCCAAGATAAATGGCACTTCTGCAAAACAAAAGGCCAGTGATTAAAAAGGTGAGATGGTGCTATCTTGAATCTCGGTGAATGGGTGTAATACCATTAAGGTGTACAGAAAGCAGAACTCCACTATACATGATGGATGCAGTGGCATTAAACCCAAAATATTTAAACCAAAAGTAAACAGAAACATCCTATAAAGTTAGTACTGACAGAGAGCTATTTAAACCCAACACAGCTCATCAACACTATTTGTCCTCTTCCCATATGGTATGCCCTTGTGCTTAATACTCACATTCTGTGTTTAGTATGCTACACATGCTTTCTTTTACCCACTTTCTCTAGAGATAGCCCCTACCATCAGACCAAAGACTAACCCCCAGTTTTTGCCCCTCCATTATCCTTTTTTAGGTGATGTCTAGCCTGAACTCATAAAGTTAGGAGCACATTCCTCCCTTGTCTATACAGATATTAATAATAAACAGTGATGGCTCAAATCAGTGTTCCTCTTCTAAACAGGCTTTACAAACCTGAAGGTGATCTATTTCAGAATTTGTGAGGAGTTTCCCTGGCCTGGGTAACTTGTGAATTGAATTAGAAATTTAGGTTGTTTTATTCCTCCCCAGGTACGAAAAAATGCACCTCAGGTGACCCCTGTTTGTCATCAGAGATAATAGAGCAAAACTGCTGCCTCATAGAAACTGAGGTTTTCCCACACTCACTCTTGCTTCTTTTATGCCATTTTAGCATAAAGAAAGTCTGCCTCTGGATCAGACACATGGATTCTCCAGATTTGAGGCCCAGAGAGTTTTTTTTTTTTTCATTTCTTTTCTTGAATATGTGAAACAATGACAATGATTGATGGAAGGAATACCCGTGAGGTTACACATCGTATACATTCCATTATCAGCCCTGGGGAAATGCAAGCAGATACATAGGAGCTTCGTGATGGAAATGGAAATGCAGTATTAGGTTTAGTGAACCTCAGGGCAAAGGTATATGTCTCTGACAGGACTCATCAATTCACTTGATAGTAATGAACTGTGACTCAATGCTGGTCTAGCATGTTGCCTTCTCCATTTCAGTCGTAGTAATAAAGCGTTTTATCCTCCCAACCTCCACTGTGTCTGTTGCTAGGATCAGCTCCCTTGAGAGCCAGCAATGCATTTACAGAAGACAATAAGGCATCAGAACAGAAGCTAAGGAGAAAGAAAGAGAATACATGATACAAAGAAAGAGGCAAAATGCTATTCTGTGGTGCTCAATACAGCCTGGGACCTCTGGACAAAAAGAGCTGTAGGGCACTTATTTCTGTAAAGAGCATTTTCGAGATCTGCCCCGAGTCACCTTGAACTGGTCACTCACATATCATGTAGTGTGAGTGTGGTAGAACAGCCTGATACCACATAGCACTGACAGAGCTGTGGTATAGCATACTGTTTTAGCAGAGCTGCAGGGTGCATACCAGCGAGTTCAGGCATTAAGTGGACAATGGACGTGTGGACGCACATGTTTCAGAGAGTGGTGGCTTTCCTATACGCTGAATATTGATTTTTGACCTGGCAGGCTGAAGCCAGCCCTATGTCTATTTCTTTCAATGTGACATTCTTGAGGGTTTCTCCAGGTAAGGCTGCAGGTGGTAAACGTGTCCTTGGCAGAGCTGGTGTGCTTTGCTGTGCTTTGGAGAAAAAAGGGAGAGAAGCTCGTGTTTTCTTTCAGCTGCATTTTACGAATATGTTTTGGATTGAATCCATCATTACTTATGCCTCTGGCAGAACAGTTTTGTATTGGTCTATTAATCTCCATTCCATAAAAGAGGATTTTGAGAGATAGACTACACTGCTTTTTTGTGGCTCAGATACATTTTTTAAAAGTCAAATTAAAAGTTTGGACATGTGATTGAATGTATGTTTTTCATAGTCCTTTTATAGGCATTTTATTCTAATGGTTTTTGCTCACATTTGCTTCTAAGATAAATATAAGTAGTGATGAATATAAATAGCCTATATATGACTTGATTATAAAACAAATACATACATACACCTACAAAGTGGCTACTTGAATCTGCAGTTTAAGGTAGTCAATATTTGACCAGCATAATCATATATTGACTTGATTTGTTTTGATAGCCTAACCATTTGCATCTTTTACATAGACAATAGAAATTATAAACAAAGAATGATTTTATTTGAATATTTGACTGGTTGTGTATACACATATGTCTGAAGTGATTATTGAGGCAAACACACCAGGCCAGAGCGCTAGTTAACAGTGCAGCCATGAGTCATGCCACCAGGTCTGAAGCTGGAATCCACACACTGCCCGCATCCGGAATGTGATTAATCGTGATCTCTCTGGGGGATGAGTCAAGTGACTTAACTGAGCACTGACCTTCCATAGGCTTCTGGAACATTCCTCTCGCACTGCCATACTTACTGCTCTTGCCACTGGCTATGACCAGACTATGTCAAAATAAATAAACAAATGAATTGGCAAGAATTCATAAATATCTGTTTTTCAGCATTAAATCAGATGTAGATATGGAGCAAAGTGGTCCACTTTTCCACTGACTTCAGATGACTGTCTGTTTTGCACTGGCGAGCTCTGGATTGTAATATATGTCTGCCCTTAGATAAAGCCCAAGCTCTAATTGTGGCAAGGCTGAGATGATATTAGCCTGTTTGGTGACGTTGCTCACTATCTCCCTGCACCGCAGATTGCAAATGACATATTTAAATGTATTTGCCTGCCTTCATTTAAAACTACTGGAAAGGAAAAGGGCACATTTATCATGGGCTTGCTTGAAGATTGGTTGCCCCAGTCTTTCCTGCTGGCTATATGCCTGGTCTGTGCAAAACTAATTAGATTGGCTGCTTGCCTTCAGTTTATCAACATGGAAAAATGTTGCCAATGGCCCTGTCTGTGGACTTCAGTCTCCAAAATACAGCCAAAATCCAACCATTTGTTATTTGATTAGGCGATGTAAGCACAGACAGAGCAACAGGAATATCCCAGAGCACCCTGCTAAGATCATGTCATCATTTATTAAGTGAGTAAAGAAGATTTTGAATCCTTTGTATGGTGTTGCAAATAATATCTGAGGCCAGGTTCCATTCTGTTCCGTTTTAGTCTGTCATTTAATGATAAATATAACATTCATATTGTTCAGTTGAACACTAGCAATACATTCATTTTATAGTTCCTTTTTATATGTTCTTTTCTTTATACTTCATACTTTCCTAATCACTTTTTAATGGTAAATCCAAATTAAATTACTGTGAAAAAAAAAATCATTTAACGTAATTAGTGGGGAATAATTATCATTCAGTTTGCTCCATTGTCTCTTCTCTTATCATTTTCATATTCCAGACCTCTGCTCCTTTGAATCGCTACCTGCAGCACGGTGCATCTTCAGCTCCTCACAGACAACACCGGTGGCACTGAGGCTCAGCGCCAATATGGAGGCTCTGATTTACGAGAATGATCTGACATCAAAGAGTGTTTGAAGTATGCCCCCGAAACAGCTTCTCACGCTTGTCACCTGTCAGCGTACGCCACCCCCCTGCTGTTCTGTCCCAGCTACCAAAGGTGTCACTGCAAGCCTCAAAGCAGGACCTCTTCCAACTCCTCTTGCTGACGATACTTTCATTAAACCCCTACAGCGGAAGCTCCTGTTCCTGCCGGATTCCAAGGTAAGGTCAGTGCCGTGCCTGCAGCGTTCACTATGCAAGACACCAGGAGTGTGTTTCCGACCATACGTGCCAGAGACAGTTTATTCCCAGACTGGTTTCCCAGGGAGGGGAGCATGGCCTGGTCGATGTGGTGCTGGAAAGACTCAGCAAACTGAGCTACTCTGCAATATCTTTTTATTCTGTCTTCATTTTAATAATACACTGTTTTTATTTTTATTTGACTAGTTTTACTTGTTTTTTGTGAGGGTTGGAACTAAAGTTACAAAGCTACGCTGTATCATCTTGTATGGGTAAATGAAATAAACTAGAATAGAAACAACAAGAAGACTCTAGGATGACTAGAATCCACTAGATTGAATATCAGGCAGCTGTTCCTGAGTTGTTCCTGTGCCAGATGGGTTTTGGATACACACTCCCAAACTATGAACCCAAACTAGGCTTCTACTGTTTGTTTTGCTCTTGTAGCTTATTTTGTTCTTTACTGTTTCGTTTGCTCCTGCCGTGTTGTCTGTTGTCACCCAGAGGAGGATAGGTTTCCCTTTTGAATCTTGGTTCCTCAAGGTTTCTTAGGTCTTACAAATTGTTTGTTGCCAGTGTTACATTTGCTTTGCTCACTGGGGACTTGCACCCTTGTATATCTGTAAAGTTGCTTTACTGGTTTTGCATTCACTACATGTAGTTGCACTACCCAATATGAATTTATACTATACATGAAATTGCTCTGAAATTAGAACAGGCAGTTTTCCAAGCTAAGTAAAGTAAAGTAAGCACAGATTTCTTTGAGATTATGACATTGGTGGCATTCTCAATCTGGATATAAGAAATAGTAAAGCACAATCCTTGTAATAAATACCATTTACATGTATTTAATAGGCCCACTTTCATTTTCATACTAGCTTTCTTGGTTCCTCTCCTGCAGTGCCTGGGCTGATTAGCCTAAGTTTAGCAAGGTCATGTTTGGTAATTCCCTGGATTCATTACAAATACATGGGTAATCACCTTACCAGTCACTAGACAAGGCTCATCTACACACATACACACACACACATGCACACACACATGCAAACACACACAAGCCCTGGATGCTGTAATTAGGAGTTTAGACTCTTTCTGCCACAAGCTCTATGATTTATTCTTTATGACTCATGACCTTAATCTAAAAATGGATACATTATTTTGCAAAAGTACTGCAAAAGCCTCACAAGAAGTCCTTGATAGAGAAAGAAAGGAAGAAAGAAAGAGAAAATGAGATGAGAAAGTACTTTTCATCCATTCAGTAATTTATGATAAATGATTTATGATTAATATGTTTACCATTTACAGATTTTTTTTTATAAGAAAATACCTATTTGTCAATATATAATGTAGTGACACACTTTAAATATTGTGGTTCTGCTGTTACTTACAAAAATGATTCTGAGGTTTAAATCATACAGATTGATTGAGTGCTTTGCTGTCACAGCAGTCTTAACTAATTAAATTATTTTTACTTTTTGTGGCCATTTATCTTACTATGATAATAATTTTCAAAGATTTATCACTCTCTCACCATTTAAAAGAAAGCAATCATTTGATCTCCCTCTGAGACAAAAAAATGGTAAACATAGTACTATCATCTTTTTGATACCCCTGCTTGATATTTCAATGTCTGGGACTATTAAGTTTGAAATAAGGATGTGGCTCTAAGGACTGTTTACAGATCTTCAAGCTCCATCTATGATGTAAGTTTTATGAGAGATGCTGCAGATTGGCACTGCTTGTCAGATGAAACAGAGCCAAGGTCCTGAAAACCAATATGTGTATGGCAACATGTTAATTCTTCACTTATTCCACTGGTCTGCTAAATTGATAAACTACAAAAACAAAAGAAATTCTGGAAAGAAATTGCTACTTTCCTAAGAGTGTGTGTCCCATAAAACACACATGCCACAAGTGTAGCATGCAAGATGTACAAAAGAAACAAAACAAACAAACTATGGAACGGGTCTGCTGAAATCTGTTGATCTTGTCATTCTGACCATGCCAGAAATGTCTGTTTACACTACAACTAAAAAAGCATGGTGTTGGTAAATCACAGATCTAAACAAATAAACAATCATACAAAAATGCACCACCCAAGTGTGCAAAAGGCCACCTGAATGGTCGACAGTGTTTCTGGGATAATGTTCTTTAGACACGAGACCAAAAAATACCTCTTTGGTAGAAAAGTGAAATACTATGTTAAGGGGGAAAGAAAACACACTATCCCAGACAACAAGCATGGTAATAGTTTGGGGCAATCCTGCTGTTTCAGGTCCCGGACAACTTGCTATTGCAGAGGAATAACGGGTTAAAATTGTATCAAGAGCTTTTACATGAAAATGTGAGGGTAGTGGTCCATAACGTGAAGCTTAATAGAAGTTTGGTGATGCAGCAAAGACAATGACACAAAACAAAGGAGAAAAATCAACAAAAGAATGACTTAAACAGAAGAACATTTGTGTGCTGGAATGTTAACATCATATGTCCAGACCTCAGCCCTCTGAGATGTGTGACATGACCCGAAGAAATGTAGCTATAAGTCCTTTTCCATGCAACTGCATATTGATCTATGTGACTTTTTTTAATGTGATTGCCCAGGGTACGCCCACATATGTATAGGTGTATAGCTGTCATGGCTGAATACAAGTCCCCAGTTGTGGGATGGCAACAAAGGCCTCTGTCCCATAGTTACCCATGTTCCAGCCAGTCGCACCAGACGCGATCTCATAATAAAGAGCTCTTCTTCAAGCCAGTCAGGGTGATCAACAACACTCCATGACCAGCCATTGGAACAAAATATGGTTTCTTGATTCAGTAAACATCAGCTATGTGATCAGGCAGCTAATAAGCTGCCACGGAGAGCATTTTCTGAAGACCCTTTTAAGCTCTTTTGCTCCTGAGCAGTTAACAGGATATTTTCATGACCAGCTGTAGTCTTCTGGTTAGAATTCCATTCGTGTGTTCATTGACGGTGGATTAGGCATCTGCCAACCATGAAGCATCAAACGCAGCAAAACGAATCCTGTGGACCAAGTAATGGACTGCGGAATCATTTTAAAAGCCTGGAACGGAAGTAGATAAGGCTTACATCCACGGCATCACTGACGTCAGCATCTGAAGCGAGCGTCACGCTGACAACAATAAGGCAACTCGATCCATTACCTCATGCCGTTGCCCCTGCCTCAGGTTACTCTGAAAAAACCTATACTGAACTATCGCAAGCTTTCGACCTCATAATGGGTCTGACTGACATGTTCTTCAGATCTCTTCATGTTGTGCTGCTGGTTGGAGGTCAGTGTTCGTTGTGCGACAGAGCGTGCGGAGAGGCGAAGCCCTGCCCAGCCGCCAACATTTATATTCATTTGCCATTGTCAGGTGCTAATGAGTGTTACCAGCAAGTCCTGTGCTGGTTGATGGTGATGACTGATTCAGCTAAGAATAGTCTGATCAGCCTTCTCATCCATTTCAGATGAGCACATCATCGTGTTTCGCTTTTTCCACTTCATGACTTTAAAGCCCGACAATTCAGCGTTTACAACACTGTTATTAAATCAGGCAACCTAGCAGACGGTGGGACGGCCGGGCAAAACACACAGCATGAGGCAGTTTTTTTATGGTTTCGTGCTGACAGCAGTGATGGTTTGTAGCGACATGAGTTGTCTGCATGTAGATCGAATTATTATTATTATTATGATGATGAGTCTGTGTGTGTGTGTGTGTGTGTGTGCATGCGAGCGTGTGTGTGCATGTCGAGAGCTACTTTGCATTCACAGGACTTAGCTGCAAAGTCAGCAACAAGCTTGCTTTACCCTCACCCAATCAATATGGAACCCACAGTTCTCTTCGACTGCTTTGATAAACTATATAAAAAAAACGTTAATTAGTTAAGTTCTAACATAATGTATATTTTAATGGTAAGCTTTTAGGATGATCATGCCTGCTCTTACATTTCTTTTATTACAGCACTAGTGTCATAGCTCACTGGGAAAAGCAAACTTCAAAGGCTGCGTTCTGCACATGCTCTGGGTAGAATCAGATTTGCTTAACTTTCATCGTAATGAATATAGGGCTGTGTCTACTAGTTCAAGTTAATATGTACCTTTATGTAGTCCCATAATGTTGAAGTGGATGACTGAACAGGCCAGACTGAGCTCATGTGTAGAGATGTTTTCTGGATCTCATTGTACTCTCACGGATCATGCTGAAGATGCTAGGCAGCCATTTCCTTTCGTTTGCATCTATTTGATATGACATTGCTGTCTGACACATGATGTGGAGTGTCGTGGTGCTAATAACTTTAGGTGATGGAGGCAAGGCATGATAGATAGATGAGGAGGGCGTGGAAGATGGAGTGTGATGGATGGTACAGGGCAGTGGCTGTTCCTCTGGAGGTCGGGCGGTTTTTCATGCTGCTTGCGACATTCGGACACCTTGCTTGTTTTGGAGAGATTTTGTTGATTCATGCACCATTAACCTTTGCTATTTGTTCTGGCAAGGCAAGACTACAGGGCACAGAGAACAGCTGGTTCTAATGCCCATTCAGCAGAAACCTAAATGTGGCTTATTGAACCTGCAACATCCAAACAAGATTATTTGGTTTGCACTGCCACTGTCTTTGAATAATAAAGAAAAAGCTCAAAACATGTACATAGAGATTAATATTAGATGTAATTTCCTGCTGACTGGGCAAAAAAAATCAAGACTTTAATACAACTTCATATATATGCAGGGCATGTTCAGTGTTCAGTGTAATACTGGGCTCAAAGGCATCTTTCTTTATGCAGATTTTATTCATTTCTGCCAATATTCTCATGTTGTTCCCATTTTGGACACTTTACTAGCCCATAATGTAGTCTTGACACATTAAAAAATATTTTGTGCTTCCTCCAATCATCGTGTTTCTCATGTAGACTCGTGTAGGAGCTTTATTGCTCGCATAAAATGATGGTGAGAGGCACCAGGTCAAATGAACGCCCATGCTAGCGGAAAACAGCATGGAGGATGAACGCTCCTGCTTCCCGAATCTTCAGTCTGCCTCTGACAGCTGTGATTAAATGCTCCCACATTTAAGCAACACATGCACACACACACACACACACACACACACACACACAGACACACTTGCTCTTTGGCGATACAAGTTGTTTAGGACATCCATGTAGCTTGATCTCATAAATTATTCTCACAACACAAGTGTGTGTGTGTGTGTGTGCGTGCTAGTGTTCGTGTGTGTCTTACTGAGTGTGTTGGGTGGGGGGCTGTGTGTGTGTTTAGCCAGAGTTCAGCTGCAATGGCTCATAAATTGTGTGTGCATTTGTTTACTGATGTGCACACGAGGACTGATGTCTTGTTCAAGGCGGCTTGCAGACGTCAGAAGATTCACGGTTCAATTTGGTGTCTGGCATTTTTCAAATAAACTCGCATGCTGCTGTGGGAGGAGAGGGAGCATCTTCAAAGCAGTAAATGAGAGACGTGACATGACACCAGGTCTCTCTCTCACACACAAGCAACACATGGTTCCATTTAGCATTATAGATTGTCCTCACCGAATATCAGAGTTTGGTGTCTTTCTCATTGTAAATGAAATCATTATTTACTGGGCATCCTGTGGCTTACATTTTTACACACTGCACCGTAACCCTGTGGTCTAAACAGGCTGTTCTATACCTGCAAATCCTTAGTGCTTGATCTGAGATTGAGATGTATGCACTCACTCTGATTCAGGCATAGTCACAGACGTAGATATCACTTGGTAGCTGAAGCAGTCTGGTTGACTGCTATGAACCTCGTGCTGCTTTTTCAAATGGTCGGCATTGTGCACGTGGATGCATTGCTGTGCCTTATCGTTTATAAAAAGGTCCCTCCTCTCGTCTTTTTGTGCAGAAGCCTAAGAGGCACCCGTATGCCGCGTCCATGGAGATAGTGGCAAGGGGGTCGTTTTGACTGACACTTCTAACAAAGGTGAGCAGGTGCAGAGAGCTCTGCCAAGACCCTTTGTGTGTGTGTCTGTGCATGTGCGTGTGTGTGTGCATGCACATGTGCCTCCACACTTGTGTGTTCACATCTGGACTCTCATCCATTTAATGTCCCTCCATGTTCTCCATGTTGTCACTATCCCATTTTGTACCTGTCTCAGCTTACTCTTAGCATTCAAATGAGAGCTGGTTACCTGGGGTGGAGTCTGGGTGCTTTGCACCAATCATATTAGCCTTTTGTTCAGGTCAATGAATTTTTTTGTAGGGTCAATTTCATCTGTTTTGTCTGTACAGTATATTATATTAAAGTTATTTACCATATCTATTGCATATTCACAGATACGTAACCAGCAGGGCATATAAAGGAATGCTCAATGAATGATAGACAGTCTTGAATTCGAACACCCTATGACCTTCACTGTTTAGCATGACCACAAAAAGATGCTGGAAATTATATTTACTTAAGTGTTGGTTTATTATTATATTTGTTATAACAACTGCACTTTGATACAACCTTTTGGGTAGTTAATAGTCATTTGGCCCTTAAAAGATGTTATTTTCAGTAGCTGCTGAAGTTTACAGCTAAATGCTGGAAATGATATTAGTTCCAAATGAGCCCTTTACAATAAACTGCAGTTTAAAATGATCTAAGTCATAATAGCTCCTTTCTTTCTGACTAATCACTTTGGCTCCTCAGGCATGCACAGTCAGGTGGTATCCTGGTGCAAAACATCTCACAAAAGCCCCCAACACTATGTATTGTTCCCTATTATTTTAACACAGACTAGGCTACCATTATCCAGGAAGAGCTAATATACACTCTAGGGGCTAAATTCACCAGGAAGGAACTAGAGATATGTCATCCAAGAGATCCGCTCTACAGATGGTGTTACTCTGGAGACAACAATCAGCTTACTGCTCTGTGTAGATGAATTGACTAGTCTAAATGAGTTAATGAGTTTCAGGGACATATGGTCCCTTAGTCTTGTAAGGCCTGGTTTTAAGGGTTTATTGAAGTGTTTTGAGAGGAAATGTTGGTGCATCTTTTCTTTGGTGACCAGTGTGAGTAGCATAACTGGATTTTCAAGTTCTAGTTCCTACTTCAGCACTGAATCCATTCTAGTTTTTTACTGCACACATTATTACATTTAACCAGTTACACTATGTTCAGTCTAACACTTCTGCTTTTCCAGTGATAGTTTAGAGTTTGGATTTATCAGAGATATTGTTAGAATAAATTACTAGAATATATTAAGCAAACACAGCACACAAGACCAGTACTGCATACTAATGAAAAAAATAATTTCTACATTGTAAAATTAGTCAATACATTTACAAATGTCCAAAGGCACCATTTTGCACTGAAAATCACAGCATGAATATAGTACATAAACAGAGCAAAACATTTCATAGTACAAGAAAGAAAGCATGAGTTTAAAAAAAACAACCAAACAATCTTTTTGCCTAGCTGGATCTGATCAAAGTATTTCAGCTATGTCCTCTCTCAGACAGGGAGACAGGGATGTAAGAATCTTCATAGCATGGAATCTGTCCTTACACAGACTCTGCATCAATATGGTCGCAGGCCTTCTCCATGGCTTGAATGAGGAGCATCCTGGCAAAGGACTATAGCTCGTAAAACGTCTATCACCATGTGATAAAAAAAAAAACTCCTCCGTGAGGTTAAGGAAAGTATGAGGTATGGGAGTTAAAACTGTAGATGCTGATGAAAGTACTTTTGGACCAAAGCAGATCACTGTGAATATACATTGTCCCAGGTGGACAGGATACCATTGTCCCATTTCGTGTAACTGCAGTGTAAATTGTTGATGTTGATGTTACCACCATGATGTTACAACCCAGGAAAACCAAAATATCTTTGTAGGCAATGTTATTTCACTCTCCTTTCATTTTTGTCAGGTCGAACCCAGCCTCATCTATGCAGACAAATTCATATGGATTGCATCAGCAGCCATTTGCAAAACTCTGAAAACAACAAAACACTGTGTCGTTCAATATAGGTCTACTATAAATTTACATGTAAAAATGTTCTGTGTGCAGTGCAGAATACTGAAGTATACATTACTTACCTCTACATATTCATGCCACAGTTTTTTTTACTCTCTCAGAATTTCTTTCAAATGACACTCGGTTGTTTCATCTGTATGTGATGTTTTTTTTTTTACAGATTCACCCATGTTTTTGTAGAGAGTCCTGATGGGCATTATGGAAAACAGTGTGGTCATTGAAGACATTTGCATGTGTTTTTCTGGGGGGAACTGCATTATTGTCCAAAGCCATGCTTTGTCTTGTTCCTTTGAGAATATGATGTCCTTCCTCCTTGATGTTCTCAACCCTCAATCCTATGTACACCAAATCCTATGTAGATCACAGTACATGTAAAATGTCACAGGAGAGCCTATAGGGCATTGTTTCAAACATGGAATGCAGTGAATGGGTAGCAACATATATTACTGTAGTACATATAGTACATTACATTGTACTAATATTAATGTAGACTGTAGAGAACAGTTGTCTTAATTACTGTTGCAGCAGTATATCTGCGGATTCTCTCTTTTTGTTGAAGACTGGTGAACTGACTTGTTGCCTTTATGGTGCTTTTACATGATTGGTGAGTTTACAATAGTAGCCAAGTGCAGGTATACCTAACAGGCTGTTTTATCAGCTGGTTCACAGGTATTTTGAAAGGTAGTGCCTTTAAATGTCAGAGAAGCATGTATAGAGAAGTATGTTTAGTGTTTTGCAAAAGTTTAAGGTGAAGATCTGGACTGAGGTTTTGCTCCTTGAGTGTTTCGTCTCAGTAACTGTGTGTTATTTTTCATTTTTGTTTTTAAGCAATAAAAATGAACTGTAAAATGTTATGAATAAGTTTAGATTTGCACAGTTGAGTGAGGAGATGTGGCTAATATGACGGTACAGACCATCAATATATCTGCCAGACACAAATCAGGTTAGCATGTCCTACATTTTCTGATGACACTTCACAGTTGCTTCTTGTCTAAGTGAGGATCCTCACCACATGCCCAACTGGAGACGCACTTGGCCACTGACAGATTAACAGCGATGGAATTATAGAGCGCTGGTGCTAAACAGCAGTGAAACACATCTGATCTCAAGTGGGTGGGACAGAAAGATAAATGCATAGTGTGAAAGACATCTGATCTCAATCAGATGGGACAGAAGGAGATATATAGTGTGCAATAACACATATCTGATCTCAATTGGATAGGACAGAAGGAGATATATAGTGTGTAATAACACATATCTGATCTCAATTGGATAGGACAGAAAGAGATATATAGTGTGTAGTAACACATATCTCAAGTGGGTGGGACATATGGGGGTATATAGTGTGAAATGTATCTGATCTCAAGTGGATGGGACAGAAAGATGATGTATAGTGTGAAACACATGTCTGATCTCAAATGGATGGAATAGAAGGGAATGTATAGTGTGAAACATGTCTGATCTCAAGTGGATGGGACAGAAAGATGATGTATAGTGTGAAACACATCTGATCTCAAATGGATGGGACAGAAGGGGGTGTATAATGTGAAACATCAGATCTCAATTGGATGGGACAGAAGGTGATGTATAGTGTGAAACACATATCTGATCTCAAGTGGATGGGACAGAAAGATGATGTATAGTGTGAAACACATCTGATCTCAAGTGGATGGGACAGAAGGGGATGTATAATGTGAAACATCAGATCTCAAGTGGATGCGACAGAAGGTGATGTATAGTGTGAAAACACACATCTGATCTCAAGTGGATGCGACAGAAGGGGATATATAGTGTGAAACACACATCTGATCTCAAGTGGATGGGACAGAAGGTGATGTATAGTGTGAAACACACGTCTGATCTCAAGTGGATGGGACAGAAGGTGATGTATAGTGGAAAGTGAAAGAAAGAGAAGGACAGGGGCTTGAAAAATAAAACATGAGAAATGCATGAGTGAGAGAGAGAGGAGGAAAAAGCACAGACACATTCACAGTTGCCTTTTGATGAAGGGAACAGCCTGCTGACACCAGCAAACAGGGATGTGTGTGTGTGTGTGAAAGAGAGAGTAAAAGATAAAAAGGGATTAGATCTACACTAAACTGTTTTTTCATACATCTGAGCGTGTGTGTAGTTCCAGGATAATTTCATTTTAGGAAAAATGTATATATATATATACACTTTTACATATATATGTAAAAGTGTATATATATATATATACATAC
>JAOYMR010000010.1:4798255-4822294 GCA_025802075.1 Tenebrosternarchus preto | reverse complement strand
TTGCCAGACCCCCCCCCCCCCCCCCCATACGCAGATCATGAAATTCACCTATTATTATAGGATACAGGACTCTGGCTGGCACCCAGCTCCTTTCCTCTGGCCCGTATCCCTCCCAGTAATCCCATTCTCCAACATTGCTGTGAATCTGAGAACATCATAAAGAGGATAAACAGGGAAATCATCCATCATCACAGGAGGATGTGAATCTGCTAAAGGAATTTCATTTAATGGACCTGGAACTACAGGCTTTAAAAGGGCCACATGGAACATATACAATACAATATATTATGCTGGCAAATCCAACTTGAATGGTATCTTTTTTGGTAGCTTGTTCATACCCGAAGCCTCTGGTACAGCCATACCCAGTCTTCTGGCTGGTATGATGGCGTAGGTCTGATGCCTGTCCACAGTCTCCTTGTTGAGTTGTAGGACAATCTCAGTGCACTGATGCATCTCCTCCCACACCTGTATGCTGTGATACATACAGTCATATACAGCTGAGATCTCTGCTACATGAGCAATCCAAGGTGCCATAAGAGATTGAAAACCTAGCATACACTCAAATGGGGTTAGACTAGTAACCCTCTCACATAAACCATTAGATTGTGGGTGATACCCAGAAGACTGAGTGTTACTCCCACAAAGAAAGCAGTTCACAACCTGGATATAAACTGTGTTCAAAAGGAACTCTTCAGGTAAGCCAAATACTCTAAACTCCTGGATGAATAGGGCTTCTGTGGTCTGAAATGCAATGGGCAGTGAGGCAAAAGTAATAAACCTCCATGAGAATCTATCAATTATTGTAAAGTTAGTAGTGTAGCCTTGTGACTCAGGGAGGTCATTGAGGAAATCTATGGCTATGTGGGACCAGGGGCATGCTGGTACTTGCAGGCAGCACTTTGGGGGTCTTACATTGTGAACAGATGGAACAGTATGACACCAGTCTGTATATATTGCTCCTCATAGTTTTCCACAAGTACTTACTTGAAATGAGTTGTTCAGTATGTGTCTCTCCTGGATGTCCTGAACTGAGAGAGGAGTGTGTCCACATGGCATGCACAAAACTGATCAGGAACATAGGAGTTTACCATGAGGACAATGATTAGCTATTTTTGTGCATTCCAGGGATTTTTCTATCTTCTTATATAGTTCCAATCACACTGAGGAGACAGTGAAATAAGAGGGAAGTAATATTGAAAACAAACCTATAGAAAATCATCAAACAATGTGCTTGTCATGAATTCAGCCTTTTCACATTATGTAAGTAATAATAGTAAACAGATGATTGGTTCCCTCTAACCAGCGTCTCTGTTCATCTAAAGCAAGCTTTATTGCTAACAGTTCTCAAGACTCTCTTCTGATTCTGATCAGGTTGTATGCACTCCAGAGGTCAAGTTTAGTGTAGACTTTAACCTATCTTAACTGTTTCAGGGCCACAGGGATTACTGGGAGAGGATAGGCATATTCCTTGCTTACTCCTTGCAACCCCTGATAATCGATATAGGGACAGAGTCCTCCATCCTTTCTGTTTACATAAAACAATGCTGAGCCAGGGCTTCTTAAATGTATGTCTCTATAGCTTATTCCTCCTCCTGAGTAAGAGGATAAACTCTAGCTTTATGGAAAACAGCATTTTCAATCAAATCAACAAGACAGTCATAAGTACGATGAAGAGGGAGCTGATTCACTTTACTTTTGCTGAATACCTCCTTAAGATCTACATACTCAGATCTCAGAGGGCACACAAACTGATCCTCAGCTAAGGGACTCTCTATGGTGGTTGAAAAAATGATAAAGAAGGGCTGCTAAAGTTTTGATAGCAATATGAAGTTCAAGATAGTAATTCGCACTTAGTACAGGAAATGCTCCAACCATGGCATTCCCAATATATATATATAAACGTGAGAGTTTATGTAGGTCGATGGCAAAAAAAACGTAAGAGTTTGTTATGTAGGGCGATGGCAGCTAATTTAACAAGTTCGGTCAGAAAAATAGTGGAACCTGATCTCAGTGATTTTCTATCTAGTGTCGCAGTCTTCAGAGGGTCTTTAATGTTTCTACCGGGATGTGAAGCTTGTCAACCAAGTCAGTACAAATAAAGTTTCCCTCAGCTCCAGAGTCAGTCAATACTGAAACAGTACAATAAACTTTCTGAAAATATATAACCACTTGTAGGAAAAAATATTTGGATATTCCTCTCATAGTGGGAATATTCACGGTATCAGCATCTAGACTGAGCTCCTCTCACTGGTTTGGGGCTCTAAGAAGTTGACGGGTACACAATCAACTCTCACACAGGAGATGTTCTGTTCTTCCACAATAAATACATAGGCCTTCTTGCCAACAACATTGTGTCTTGGCTGGGGTGAGGCAGGTAGAATCACACTGCATCAGCACCTTGCTGTTCCCATGTTCGTTCATTAACTGACTTGGTAAAACCCTCCAGTATTTGTTGATGTTGTCCCAACAACTGGCCTTGGGAAGATACAGCTGTCATCAAGGGATCAGATTTCACCATCTGTATAGCTGGCAAAGTATTCTGTAAGGAGACCTGTAAAGAAATCAAACCAGGCCTTACTGTTATTTTGGCAATCTAATATTATGATCAATAAAGGCAGAGATCAAAACCAAATATATGCATTGCCAGCAAAAGTACACAATGGTTAATCCAAAAAATCATAGTTACAGGAAAACGGGGTCCGATCCAGGAAAAGGAGGAGAACTAATAGAACTTATGCATGGGAATAAACTATGACAATACATCACAAACACATACAGTCCTTACCATTCTTAGATGTATTTCTAAGAAGAATTCCTAAGATTCCTCAGAAATACACTGAAACTAAGGAGAAGCATGTGGTGACAATCAAAAGTCTGGGGAGGATGATCAAGGAAACCTATTGGTGGATATGTGTGACATGTTCTTTGTCTGGCTGGACCTGTAGTGCCAAACCTGAGGGCAGCATGTCAAACATCAAGGAACTTTGTGACGATTTCCACAGAGGAGCTGTTGACCTAGTGGAGACAGTATCTCCTATCTACAGTAAACAATCATTTTTTTCAATGTTCTATTGTACCATAATTCTATAATCAGTGTTCTATAATTTTATACATTAAAGATGCATTTGTATTTTTTTTTTGTTTGCTCTCTTTTTGAACTTGTCTTACGTACCACACTTTTTTCCCTTTTTCATGTGTTTTATCTTATCTTAGACACCATTTTCAAAAACTTTAAATGTATTTTTTTAATATTGAAATTATTAAAACCCTGACATCCATCTTTTTTTATATTAAGTTGAGCAGGTAATAAGACCATTTCTGATTGTGCCCCTGATTTATATATTCAGATTTTTCTGATGTTCAGTGACTCAGATGACTCCAAAAGGAAATGCAAATCAACAGTCCTTTGGTGCATGAACTAATGTCATTAATCTAGCAAAGAGATGTGTGATCGGCCAGCTGTCTAATTACTTGTGGTTCCCTGAATTGGAGGGACTAAGGCCTATGATTTTTATATAGTTGAATATGGTTGAGTTGCAACCTTTACTGTAACTGTTGATTAAGATTTAAAAACTCTTTCTATCCTATGCTGATTGCTGTTTTATGGATGGGTTTTATTATGTCATTTGAACCTTTGTTCCACTGTTTACTGTGTTACATGTTGCATCTGATCTTCACACTTTATAATATATTTAATATTGCATATTGTATTGAATATATCCACAGTGGGTTACATGAATCCATTAAGAGGAAAACAACAAATTGAAATTATTTAATTTAGAAGGATGTTTAAGAAAATGAATAAAAAAAACTTTAGTAATACCATCATAATACCAGTTTTTTCTGCTAGAACTAAAGGAGGCTTTTAGTGTTTCCATCTTTCTTTGCTGCCATGCCAGGCTTTTGGGGCCAAGTCCCCACAAATGTATTTGAACTAGTCACTCTTCGTGTGGTTAGGACCCATGGTGTCTTTTGTCTTCTTATTGACCAGGGAGACTATAAGCAAGTCTCCTCTACAGCAATAAGCAATAAGTAATGATGAAGAAAACTGACAGATGCTTCTCAGACTGACAGCTGTGCTGCTCCAGACTGGGCTCTCCTGTTGGAGGTTTAATAAAAAATATTGAACCATCTCAATGACCCTCACACTTCATTAACCACTTCTCGCTGTCAAGGTGCTCTCCAGCTGAGTGCATGGGAAGGGGAAAAGCCGCACATGTTCGTGTCACAGGGCCAAAACATACTGCTCCATTTCGCACGAGGTTTGCAGCAAAAACATGAGTGCCAGCTATCCTTTCTGTCTGCTGCTGCAGTGATTGATGCTGTGCTTGCAGATATGAAACACCTGCCTCCTGCAGATGCTGAAGATCTGAGAGCCACGCAGATAGATGGGTAAAATGGAACGAAACACAAAATGGCCACCAGAGATCAGTTATGCTGAAGGCAGTGGATAACATGGCTCAGGTAGCATGGCTCCACACTGAGGCCCTCTATGGATGAGTATCACAGCCTGGAAACCCGACTTCCACTAAGCAGAAAGAATCATTTCCATGTAGTTGTTCTCTCCTAACCTCTTGAAATGAGCTCTGCATTATTCATTATTTGCCTTATGTTATAAGCTGTTATCTACACAGTCTCTTTAGATCCCTGAAAAAATTGGAGTTCTGATTTTTTTTTTTTTTAGATTTTGTGGTACCAGTGTTTTAATTACAAATAAGTGACTTGCTGTCCTAGTCTTGGAATACGACTATATGGCCCATTTAGGTGTTTTTATCTGTTTTAGCACCATTTTCTTGCTTCAGTTACACCCCATGAAGACATTGGTAATTAACCAATGAACTAAACTGAATGTCAGAAAATGGAAAGCACTTACATATGCAGTGCAGGAAAGTATTGTATGAATCAATTCTTCTAAGCCTTATTCTTTGGTGTTTGTCAAAGCTCTAAATTGTGACTCTTACATGGAGAGTCATTTGTTGAGAGAACTAAAGTGTTGGTACACCACTGTAAATAAACCAAATAAACCCTGCTGAGTCCCACAGGGAGGATAAAATGGCAGCACACCTGTTAGTATCATCACTGCTCTAATTCCATCATTTGACCCACACTTGAAATCGCAAACAGTTTTCTCTGTGTTTCCCTTCTTGCACTTATATAAAAAGAACTTCAGTACATGAGTGGGGAAACCCTAGATGTGCTTAGTGCTTCTTGTTCAAAAAGGTGAATTCATACTTTCTCACTGCATTTTCCCTATATATCCCATGGGTTTGGTAAACATGTTCATTCTTTTAGCCTTCAATCTATAATAAAGCATCTGAATGAACTTGTAGAAAGGACAGATAGTTAGAGGAAAAGAGGATATGCTGTTCTTTGCAGTGGATCCTCTATCTTCCCATCCTCCACAATGAAGAAAATTTTAGACCCGGCTCTCATCTATCACAGGTGTCGGACCTGAAATAGGATGTCAAGAAGTAGGGTAACGGTGTCTCTGTGACATTATTGTCCATGTCCCCTTGTGTCACATGGTTTCACTTTGCCTTATCCTCTAACATAACACATCATCTGAACTTGTTGACTCTCACTAGGACCTTGTTCAGCATTTAGGCAAATGATACTGTTCAGTTGTGACATCCTGTACTGTATGCACATACTCTCTATAGTGTGAACCTTTGTATAACTACTCCTCTAGCAGATTTTGATCAGTATGATCTGTTTTAATCTTGTCTTTCAGTGATCTCATGCTCATATTTTTCCAGTATGCTGTCATTCACAATGTACAGAATAAGACTTGCCTATCAATTTTGCTGCCTTACATGTTATTAATCAAACTTCTGTCAATGTCATTGTAATGTTTGGCATTGTTTTGGCTTACGTTGGAGCTATTTGTGGTGTTCCAAGCAGAGTAAAAACTATGAGCTGCACTTTCATTACATTTTTGATGATCTTCAGAATCACATGGAACACATGATACAGCACTTAGGACAAACCAGTTAGCAATGCTAGCACTTTTAGTCATTGTATACACTGGAGATCAAAATTAGAGAACAACACATAATTTCCTAAATGTCAAGGTCATTGTGTAGTCCTGTGTGAAATTCTAACAGCAGTGAAATAGCAGTATTTTAATCTTATTTCATGAATTGCATATATTCTAAAGCACAACATAAAAAACTTAAATGATAGAATTGAAAAAGAACACTGATCAAAATTAGAGAACACTTTCAGATACTTGCAAGTTATTGGTGTTAATCTGGCACCAAGTACTAATTTCCTTAATTATCTGACAAACACTTAATTATCCGACAAACGGACAGCCTAACTTTCCAGTTTTCACTGACTTTGCAAAAATGGTGAGCTGTTCCAAAGTGACTGAAACCCTACAGCCCTACGTAGGGGTGACACTATCAGCCATAGCAAGAGAAGTTGGTTGTTCCAAGTCTGTGATTTCTATAATATTGCATGTTTACAACATCACAAACTCATTCAAGTCCCCCAAGAAGGCTGGTCACCTACAAAAGACAAATGCAAGAGAAGACAGGATAATGCGGAGAATCTCCATGGGTAATCGTTTCAACACTGCAGCTGGAATCACTTGCCAGTTTAGCACTGAACAGGGTAAGGATCTGTCTCGTCATACAGTGTCTCGATGTTTAAGAGCATTTGGACTGAAAGCTCACTCAGCAGAGACCAAACCGCTCATTAGCAGAAAGAATCAAAAAGCTAGACTCACCTTTGCTGAGGAGCATGATGTGTGGACAGAGGAGAAGTGGTCCAGAGTTCATTTTAGTGATGAAAGCAAGTTTATTTATTTATTTGGGTCTGATGGGAAACATTATGTTCATTGAAAAACTGGGGAAAGACTGAACCCAAAGTGTGTAAAGATGTCAGTGAAAGGTGGAGGAGGAAGTGTCATGGTTTGGGGGATATTTTCGGCAGCAGGAGTTGGACCTCTCATACAGCTACATGGAAGAGTGAATGCACGTGTGTATCAGAACCTTCTTCAACAACACGTGGTTCCTTCCTTGCATTCATCACTCAATCAGCCAGCAGTTTTCATGCAGGACAATGCCCCCTGTCACACAGCAAGGAGTTCCTCGCAAGTGAAAATATTCAAACAATGAAATGATCAGCCCAGAGTCCTGATCTAAACCCAATAGAAAACCTTGGGAAAATCCTTGGTGTCAAAGTTATGGCCACGAAACCCACAACAGTCACAGAAGAGGGTGGAAGAGACTGGAACCAAAACCAAGAGTAGACCAAAATCACACCAGAGTGGTGTGAGAGACTAGAGATGTCCTGAGGCCGCAGATATGCTGAAGACATTCAAAGCAAATGCCTGTACACGTCCTACTGATTACTTTGTGACCTATTTTGTGACCTTCAGAAAATATAGTTGTAAACTTTCTCTGTGCTACAGTCATTGCTGTTCTCTAATTATGATCATCACGTTTTTTGCAAAATAAAGGTTTTATGTCTATATACTTTAGTTATTTTGTAAAACACTGTTCTAGTGGCATGGTGTACCCTTACAAAAATCCTTCAAATGTTGATCAATGTAGATTACATTAATTCTGAAAAAATCAAGTGTTCCTACATTGTTCTCTAATTTTGATCTCCAGTGTCCCTCAGTGCTTCTGAGGAACATAGTCTTTTTTTCTGGTTTACGCCAACAAACTTGTAGGAGTTTTTCCTTTTTCAGAAAGCATTTTCTGAAAAGGTAAACTAGGACAATATGCCAGGATTTGATTGAACAGGTCCTAGACTGTCCAGGGCCAGTACTTGAAAAATGTGTGGGCTTTTCTTGAGTAACGGTGCTGATAGTATACACAGACTGAGACTGAGGAAAAACATCCAGCAAAAAGCAATCAAGTGGATGCATGCAACTAGTCAACAAAAGGAACCACAGAAGGACATAAAAATGCAGTGCAGAGTAAAGCAAATCAGATGAATACTACATTGACGCTCCAAATTCACAACTTGTTGTTCCTGTGCTACAATAACAGATGACTAGTTCGAGTGCCATTACTTAAGGCAAACAGAAAGGCAGGACTCCAGTGGGTAAAAGAGCACAAAAAATGGATTAGTGGGCAGTGGAAAAACATGGTGAATCCAGATTTCTGTTGCACCATGCTAATGGGAGGGTCAGAATTTGTCACAAGCAGCAGGAATCAATGAGCCCTTCCTGTCAAGTGTGAACAGTTCAGTCTGCTGGAGGTGGAGTAATGGTGTGGCGTAATGTTTTCTTGGCACACCCTGGGTCCTTTGATACCTGTGGATGGATATTTGTACAGTAGGGATTACCTAAGCATTGTGGCTACCAAGTTTATCCCTTAATGCCAGCTGTTTACCGTATGGCTAATGGGCACTTTCAGCAGTGCAATGCACCATGCAATAGCCATGGTATAGTATATATCATATATTGACTCTAGGCTGTATCATCGTGGATTTATTTCAGGAACATCACAATCCCCAGATGTTAATCCTAAAGAGCATGTCTGAGTAGAATGGGTTGTTCAGAGCATGTCTTGTGGCAGCTGCAAAAAGCTATCCTGCCTGCACGGGCCAAGATACCTACAGAAGGATTTCAATACCTAGTGGCATCTGTCATGAACAATTGCTGAAGAATTGGCCAAATGTCAGACATTCAGGGTATATGACCCTATTCCTGTTGGTACAAATATAATGTTTATTCTTGTTGTAACTTTCATTCGTATAGCATCCTAATATGTTTTCTAATGCAACAGAATTCCTTTTCTATTTACTCATACTAATGTATACTATATATGTTGAAAAAAAGAAAAGACTACTGGCAATATAGGAAATCACAATGCAGTATCTGCATTGTACTACACAGTCTGGAGTCAGCAAATGGAATAAGCTCAATAACAATGTCACAGCTATACATTTCTTGGATAATGCAGCATCGTACTCACTTAAGGGTCCATACGGATATTTCAGAAAGGATGCATGACACCAATGCTTAGTAAGCATTTCCTAGTGGCCCACTTTAACCTTAACCTGATGTTCCCATTAAACCCCACTCTGCTGACCTCCTATATTATACAAAGTCCACTGCATCATAAACGTGTAGAGCTGGTGAGAAAGACTGACTATTATAGGCCCACTGAGCTCCAGCACACTATCATTATTTAATGGGATCTTAGGAAGGTTTGCATCTGTAAAGGGTGGGTGTAGTACAGGTCAAACATTAATATGTCATCCAGTCTGGTTTTCCTTTCCTTTCGTGTGCTGTTTATTTGTTTGTTTGGTTGGTTGGTTGGTTAGTCACATATTAGCTCTTTTTATCTCTCAATTTTGCTCTGTTGTATTTGTAATTAATCCTAACCCTTAGCTGTAATTCATTACAGTAAGAGTGTGTGGAATCCTCTATCTGACTCATTTGACCTTGTTTAAGATAGCTGAGCAAGAGATCTCTCTGCCTCTGCATAAATTTGTGTCATTGTTTATCTCTCTCTATCTCTCTCTCAAAGGGAAATATCTATGAAGGTGACCCAGGTTGCTCATGTAAATGTTCTCACAAGCATGGTAAGCACACCATTCCCCTTCTGTTCACCTCCATAAACCTGTACCATACATATCTGAGCATTTCTCATGGTATGTTGATCCTTCTTCTTGAAACATAAATCACCATATTGTGTTTTGATATTCAGCATTCTTTGCACTATATATATAAAAGACACTATGCTGCACAGTCTGCAAATAATTTCCATCTACAACAGTTACTATAACAACAATCTCCGAAAGCTTCTAGAATAGATTTTAGCCCTCAACTAAGAAGATAGAAAAAGAAGATATTAAAAACAGCAGTATTGTTACTGTCCATCAATCTGGGAAGGGT
The DNA here is from genome assembly GCA_025802075.1 of Tenebrosternarchus preto. Lineage (NCBI taxonomy): Eukaryota > Metazoa > Chordata > Actinopteri > Gymnotiformes > Apteronotidae > Tenebrosternarchus > Tenebrosternarchus preto. Next base: position 4,812,435 of record JAOYMR010000010.1, on the reverse strand, counting down.
TATGAGACCATTTCCAAACAATTTTCATCATGCTACAGTGATAAAGATTATTCACAAGTGGAAAACATTAAAGAGAGTTGCCAATCTTCCCAGGAATGGACATTTATCCCATCATAGACTGTGCCATGCTCAGAAAAATTGCAAAAAAAAACTCAAGAGCTACTTGATCTCAGACTCCATAGGCCTCTATTAGCATGTTAAATGTTCACGTTACTTAAGAGAACTGTGCATAAACAAATGTCCACAAACTTCAGTGAACTGAAGAACATTGGTAAAAAGGATGGGACTAAATTCTTCCAGAACAATGTGATGGTCATACAGAAAATTATTTCTTAAGTTACTGCTGCTAAAGGTAGTTCTACAAGTTGTTTATGCATGGGCTGTATTTAGTTTTTCACACAAGGATTCTCAATTTGGGCTTCAGTTTTGTTATAATGACATGGTGGAATCTGTTGTGTGTTGTTCATCAGAGGTTGCATTTACCTAATTTTGAGACCACTCTAGAATCGGGTGGAGGTGTGTTTTACACCACTCTAGAATCGGGTGGAGGTGTGTTTTACACCACTCTAGAATCGGGTGGAGGTGTGTTTTACACCACTCCATCTAATTCTTGCTATTGTACTTCAAGGCTTGCATGCACCTACTTGGCCATGGATACCAATGCCATGAAGCTCCAGTAATGAACACCAGACATCAATAGTGGTGGTTTGACTTTAGCAGAGGGTTTGATCTTTTGATACTTTGCACAGATTGAGCATCTAATTGTAGATTTGAATACTTTAACATCTCCAACATTTGTCCAACTGTAATCCTTGGATAAAGTTTTGCCTATCAAACCATCCTCTTTGTTGTAATGGGGCCAAATTTAGCAAGGTTGATCAGAGCTCTGGTTGTTTGAAGCGTCTTAATTACTGCTCTAATAGCAGACATTTCATAGGCAATCATATATAACCATATCACCATGTTTTACAGATGTTTTGGATCATAAGAATTTCTATTTCTCCCCTTTCTCCATTCCATGTTACATGTTAATCTTTTCTCATCTGTGGCATTATAATAAGAAAACAAGCATTTGACAAAACACACCATTTTAGATTACTCTAAATGTTAAATAAAATATTTTTTGAGGTATTTTTTTAAGCATGCACTTCATAGTGGTTTCAGTTCATGTCTCATGTGCTAGATTGCAGAGCCAAAAGAACAAAATTGCCATGCTACAATTACTTAAAGACTACAGTGCTTCTGGTCTGTGACAAATACAGAATGAAATAGTACTGCAGTATGACAAACTATTATTACAAGCATAATCCTCAGAGGCAAATATCTAGAACAGTGCTTATCATTTTGAGCTATTGGTCACAATATCCTGTGTAATATTACATTCTTTCTCAGACTGTTCATCCCATTAAAATAAACCTGCAAATGAAGTACGCCATGAATACCAAAAGTCCTCAAAACATCAGCAGCTGTTGGGAAGATAAATGGCCATTCATGGTTACAGTATTTATCTGAAGAACAGGCCTTGTACTTTGAAATGAAATGGTGTTATCTGTCTAGTGGTAAAGCAGTTTTCTGTGTTAAGTATCCATCATAACTTTGTTCTTTTTCAATATATGCAAGAGTAATTTTGCCACTACACTAATGGAATAATGATTAACAAGTATGTGCAGGAAAAAAAAAATGCTGTTACTACATTCATGTAGTTCATGCATATTTGCTTAAGATACAATATTCACCATAAGGTGTAGAGAGAAGTTGGACCGACATTTTATTTGCTGACAATATCTGGACAGCAGGTGTTCCACTGGAGGCAGTCCAATCACAGTATATCTGTAGAGCATGCCAGAACCAGAGCCAGTCAATTTCTGTGTAGAAAAAAATGTCCCACCTTCTAATCTTGCAGCTGAGTCCTGTTCAGAGCACTATTCAATCATCTCCATGAGCTGAGTGCTGTGATCTACTTTGTGAGTATCCCCAAACAACTCAGTGCTCCTTTGGTTCACTTTGAAAAAGTGGTTCAGTGTGAACATGACAGCAGAGTCTTAGAATTTTGCATCTCTTTCTTTATTGTAAATGCATTGTTTGTGGGTAGAAAGAGTATAAAATGTAGTATATATTGCACAATATAAATCAATTGCACTTTCCCAATGTATAATGGTGCATCTGTCTCATTAATGCTACAGTAACAGCTAGTCTAGTCTGTGCAATTTAAACATAATTTTTACTAATGTGTTCATGAATGGGAAAACATATGATGTAGCTCATGTTTGGACACAAGTGAAATATGCAGTAGCTGATAGTCATTCCTCCAGTTCAGTGGAGTGCTAGCAAAATACTGGAATAGAAGTAGACCAGGCAGTGGCTAAAAAAAAGTAAAAATTTTTCGAGGAACCAATGCAAAGTTGTCCAAGTAATGACTGAAATCATATAAATAAGTACTCTACATAGCCCTCATTTTTCACCAATAATATTTCACTCTTCAGGTGTTGTGATTTAGTTGGGAATAGTACTCTTGGAAAGCTACAACTAGATATGTGTTGAGGATTTCTGTTACTTGGGTGGGACTGCAAATTGTAAAAAACATTTAAATTAGTCTACGAAGATGCAATGTAACTGAATTTCATCGTGTGAAAATTCTGCAGTCTCTGTTATACTACCATAGGCATTGTTCAAAGTGAAAGACACTCTTGCTTTAAATAGAAAAAAATCTATATTTTTTGTAGAAATTATGTTTTCAAGAACACTCACAGGGAAATTTAATTATTATTTAGTTCACAGCATATTACAAACTACTGACTTAATTACTTCCTCAACATTTTTTAAATGAAAAAATATGTTTATAAAGTCATAAAGTTTGTGCATGCAGTTGACTGATTCTGCATTCACACATGATAACTTCTCTCAGAAAAAGACAGACAGGTATGGGAAAAAAGAGTTTTAGATGAAATATCCACTTTATATTTCCCAAAGTTTGTGCTTTGATTGTGATTAAATGCCAATGAAGGTGCCTTTCCAGACTGGCATTATGGTGAGCTAGCTTTTAGCTTTGAAGTTCCTGCCTGCTCTACAGGGCCCCTGGAGGAGAAAACAAGAGTTTGGGTGAGAAAGACACATTTTTCGTTATTTATGCTGATTTTTAAATAAACAAAGCTAACCCTGATTGATAAAAAAAAGCTTTCCTTACCTTGCAAATGAGTCACAGAGCCTTACATGAAATTCAGCAAATGTTATAGAAGTGAATTCTCAGTAGTTCCCAGACTCAGGGTTTATAAAAGATTGTGAGATGAAAATAAAGGTTATTCCTCAGTAAAATCCATCCACTGACTACAGTCTCCAGTGCTACAGTCACCAAGTCAGCATTGCCTTATATCCATTCCTCAGTGCAGAATTCGACAGGTTGGTCTCCTGATGGTACTGATGGTACATGAAACGCAGATCAAAGGTAGTTGTTTAGAGCGGCATCCATCAGAGGAACCACAGTTTCCAGCGTGCATGCTTCTTGGCCTCCGTCTTGGATTTGCGTTTTGGGGTGGATGTGAACACTTCCTGTGAGTAAGGCAGAGATGCGTAGGGAAGATCCACTGTTGGACACAGTCTTTTCATCAAGGGCTGCAGTTTGTCTTCTTGCAGCTTAAAGTCCAGTTCCACGCTAAAGAGAAAAATAGAATTAATTTTGCTATGACTACTCTTCGATCATAACACACATAACAATTGCTGTAAGATAGTGTAAAGATTTAATAAATAGAAATGGCAGAATAACAAAGTGGTAGCCTGAAGGAAATTTCAGGGGCCAAGCTGTAAGAACTAGAAACTACTAACATACAGGAAAACCTTTCAGTGGATATAAGTGGTTTAAGTTTTATTGCTTGTAAATTCTAGAGGCAAACATCATACTGGGATATGAAAAGGAAAGACAAGTGCATTTAAATGATGCATAAGGCAGTTCCTAAAGAAGAAATTGCTAAGGCCACACTTAGTGACAACACATCACTAGTTCCCACCTAGTGCAGATGGCATATTCTTCCCATAAAATTTCACAGCTAACTGTGAGGTGATTCAATTGCGAGGTGATTCAATTGCGAGGTGATTCAGTTTGCCTGAATTCATGGATTCACCATATAATTGTCCATTTTTGGTTGACTTGCTGCCCATAGCACAGGATAAGTGAGTGCACTCTTTTGAACTTATTTTGTATTAGTGCTGTGGTCCTGGATTTGTTCTTTCAAGCTGCTGTCTTTCACATAGCCTTCAGAAATTAGACACTTTACTAGTAATCAAACCCATGCTAGACAACCCTTCTGATTTTCATGGTAGTCTTGATTTTCATTGTCTTTATCTGCTGTTCATTGGTTACATCTGGTTCTTTGCATTACCTTCTACATAATGCTAGCCTACAGCAAGATGATCAACAGAGGAAAACCACATTATGTTCAGTGCCAAAGTCTAGACACGAAATCGGCGTTGCATGTCTTAGTTATCTATGCATACATATGAAATATGATTCCATATTTCACTTTTGTGTGTTTGTAGGAAATATTCTCTACAAACTGATAGCATTCAGTTAGGTATTCAGTTTACAAAGTATATATTTACTATTGGGGAGTCAATTTTGTCAAACAAAAGACATGACTATTGTATCACAAATAAATTTCATGCAATTTGCACAAAGCAGCAGTTCACTTAGCTAGCTAGCTAACCAGTAGCTGAAGTCATTATAGCAATTTTGTAAAAAAATAAAAAATAAAAAAAAAAATCATTTATCCATCTTCAAATAAGTCTATTTTCAGATTCTTTTTCAACAAAAGAATCAAACCCCTCAGGCTCTGAAGTTCCATTATCTCCATCACTACTTTCCAAAATTGCAGTGACAACTTCAGCGGCTGTAAACTTGTTTGTATAATATTTTAGCTAGCTAGATGTTGACAGAATGAAGAAGGAAGAGCTTCTGACAGGAGGGGTAAATCCTTAGCGATGTCAAGATTGTCTAATGGTCAGTTTTACACAGATTAATACATGAATTGAACCATAATTCTGCACTGTATTATTGCAAAGATATTAATAGAAACATCAAGAAACATTTAGTTTAAGGTTAGTTAGATCAAAGCCACTAAACTTCCCATACATCAATTGCACCATTGACCTCATAGATGGCAACATTCTACTCATATCCCAAACTTATCTCCCAACACAGGTAGAACGAAAGGCCATGGTCAATTATATTCAAGAGGCTTTAGCACAAGGCTTCTTCTGACCATCCACTTCCCTAATACCTGGCTTCTTTATTAGTAATAAGTCCAACACAGTCCAATAAGGACAGCTGCCTCTGTCTCTATATAGATTACTATGGCCTAAACACTGTTACTCAGAAATATTCCTACTCCCCTACCTCTCTAGCATCCAAAGAACTCCAGGGAGCCTGGTATTCACCTCTGCTCCAATCTTCCAACATTCTGACACCTCTAAGCCTTTTATAGTAGAGGTTGATGCATCCAATATCAGAGTCATTGCCGATATAATACAACCGATGGGAGATTCTGCAAAGCCCTGTGACCTCCTTCTCACATAAACTTAGCCCTGCTAAGAGAAACATGGCATTGAAGATCACAAACCTCTTGCCATTACGCTTTAGGAATGGAGCAACAGGCTAGAGGGTGCCACCCACTCTTTTCAAGTCTTCACAGACCACAAAAACCTAGAGCATCTCCACTCAGGTAAACATTTAAATCCTCATGAGGCCTGTTAGTTTATGTTCTTTTCATTTTCACTTCTTTATATAATATCTCCACGGTACACATAATACCAAGGCTGATGCGTTACCCATATATTCGTTAGTAAAGAGAGCCCTCTGTCAGAGAAAACCTCTGACAGCAAATTCTGTCTTGAGTGTCTCATTGCTTGCTGTATTAGATGGAACACAGATGAGGAGATAGACAGAGAATTGAAGAGTGTTTCCATCCCCACACATGGCCTTTCTGAACAGACATATGTCTTGTCACTTGGGCTCTCTCATCTGTAGCATCTGATCTCTCTCAAAAGTACTGATACTGATTTGACCTCATTCGAGTGTATTCTAGACTATCAGCTCTCCTTGATGCTCTGGCAACTGATTCCTCCAACATCCCTACCATGGATGATTAGATGTGGGGGGAGTGAAGAATTGTAGGAAAAGGCTCCCCTGTGAATTGAGCATGTCTCGTGCTGACACAAGGAACAGGATGATATATGTTGTTTAGAGGCTTCCTACGAGTCTGGGTCTGCCTGTTGAACAAGGACAAGGTTTACAGATGGGTGCAGGGAGCTGCAGCCAAAATATGTTGGTCCATTTAAGATCAAGAAACAAGTTAATGACATACCTACTCAACCTACCTGCTCAATATCATATGTCTAACATTTTACATGTATCCCTTCTCCAGCCTGTTGTCCCATGTCTGCTGGACAATGTTGCATGCAACATTGCATGAGCCACCTCCTATACTGATGGTTTATGATGCCCTGGTCCACATTATCCTTTGGTTGCTGGACTCCAGGAGGAGGGCCGGTCACTTACAGTATCCAATGGATTGATAGGGCTATGAGAGGGGGGGGTGGGGGGTAATGCTGTCATGCTTCCCATAAGCCATTATGGTGGTTGTTCCACCTCTCAGACAGCATCTGCCAGCATCCACCTGCCAGCAGCCTGTACAAAGTTCCCTTCTCTGTTCAACCTCCCCTGAATAGATTATTAAGCATCCTCACATGTACGTTATACGTACCTATATAGTCTGTTTGTTTATAATATGCCTTTGATAAGTCTTGCCAAGATCATTATGTACATACCAAGCATCTTGTCATGTGCTGTAAGATCTACTTAGTTTTCTTATATATGACTCTTCCTTTGTCACTCTTGGTTTGGTTGCCTGGTTGGACTACCGTTTCTGGTATTTCACTTTGGACTGACCTTTGCCTATCTATCAACTAATATAACTATTCATTCCCACCATCATTCCACTCTGTCCACCACATGTCTGAATATTTTCTGCAGCATTAGACTTACTGGCAGTACTGCTTAAAATAAATAAATAGTAAATAATAATATAGCAATAAATCCATACTAAACTGCTGTTGGATTTTTTACTTTTGTGATTATCATACATAAAATCATCAGTAAAATGCAGTAATCACCTCTGAAACTTGCAATTCAGATTTGCAAAATGAAAAATTTATAACCTATTTCTTAGATTATAATGACATTCAATAAAGCAAATCGTGCTTTTTGAGAAAAGAAAGAAAAGGCTTGAGCTATATACTAGGGTTTAATACAGGGGGATTAACTCTCCTATTAGTGGCCTACTCCTCCTTTAAGATGATCTAAATAAAATCATTATGGCAACTCATGCAGCTTGTGTGCTGTGACTCCATCCATAAGCAGAGTCGAGCTAGAGGAGCACTGCAGTCCGTAACTCTAACCATGCCTCCACACACCCTGTTTATTAAATTCCAAATGGACATGATGGAATGAAAATCAATACAGCCACTATCATCAATTACATCCATTTATTAAAGAGCTCTAAGTAAATTACCACGGCAGTGCCAGTCAACTGTGTTTATCCATGCACAAAAACTCGGGTTTATTTTGTTTGCTAAAGGATCTCTTGGAACTGGGAATATACAATGTGTAAATATCAGACTTTTGTGCTCATCCTCTATTATGGCCGTTCTTGTGATTTTTTTTTTTTTACAGCAAATAAAACTTGTCCGAAACACCTCTGAATTCATGTCCTATTACACAGTGCGCAGTTTAGTCTGTCATCAAATGTGGTTCTTATAACAGCCACAGAATCTGACAAGGCTTAGCATATTTCGCAAATTATTGGAGAAAATGTCCTGCGCTGGTGATAAATTTAGAAGTAACGGCAAAGGCTTCTTGCCTCCATGGTGCTTGTGAAAGCTCAGCAATTCTCAACTCTGACAGATGGAAGGCAACAAGGTAGTGCTGATGTGCCCTAGCATGTGCACAGGCTCAATCAAGTAATTAATCACTGGGTAGATGGACAATTACTGTGCACACAACCATTTTGATGTGGGTGGCCAGTGGCAAAATGTACAATGCAACTGATATTTCTGCACAGATCACTTTGAATGGAGGACATATAATAAGGGTATTCATCTGTGCTGGAAACCATTAGTGCTTCTTATCAACTGCTGCATGTTGCTTCCTTACAAACAAGAGACATAAGTATATTGAGAATGAAATGAAATAAGAAAAAGGGCTTTTAAGAAAAATGTAATCTTCATTTAGATAGAGATTTATGCATGCATCAAAGTCTTAAATATATTATGGTATCAAAATGAGTCACTATCTTTTGATAATACTCAATGAACTCTTGTCTTATGGGTCACATGCCCTTTCCAGTCTCTACATATGAAAACTGTAATATTCCAGTTTATATTACTCTACTTTTGACTGACAGCATAGTTATGGATACATGAATGTTAAAATAAGTCCCTCTGTTGTTAACATCAAATACAAGTAACCCCAGGTCTCTCTCAATTATATGCTCAGATGCTTTGGCTAATACACACACACACACCCACCCACACACACACACACACACATATATATATATATATAAACACTCACTAAATAGGATTTTGGGAGTATTCTCCAGAGTATTTTATCACTAAAAGACTGACAGGCATAGATCTGTATATTGCAATTAATATTTGAACAGTCAGTAATCTATCAAGTCATGGTTTCTTTGTTGGCACAAATTGAGTTTGTTCGATTAAGACTGATTGTGTTCTGTTTGCTCGTCAACGCTTTAGATCTTAAGCAGTCAGTGAGGTGAAGCAGGAAGATCAGTTTGTGTCTGATCAGGTTACCTAGGTTACCTAGGTGTTACTTAAAGTTTTGCATTAGGAGTGTGACCCATCTCTCCCCCAAAGCCGCAATCAGAAATTGGTGCCTCAACCCCATTATCACCTCAGGTTTAGGTCTGGGTCAGCTTAACACAGAGCATGATAATCATCCCTGCCAATCATGTCAGAAAGCACGTTTTTGTTGTTCAACGACCTTTTTCACACCAGAACTAAAACCTGGACTGCAAGCGGTATGATAGTGATCTCCTACAGCTTTTTAATATGTGGCTATTGCTGCTGCCCCTTGCTAACGCCAGGCACTCCTGTTCTCCCCTAGGATCCATCTTCTTCGATTTCTATTCTCAAGACTACTCTGGATGAGATACTGAAAGGTTCAGGAAACAGAGGACTGTAGTCACAGAGTGAGGAAAGAGGGAGGAGTGGGCTGGCCAATGAGCAGATCAGTCCTTCAGGATAAAAGAGGAAGTCGGGCGTGGGAGTAGGTGCTGGACAGGCTTGCGGTGTATATTATATCAGCAGCCTTCACAGACCAGACTCCTTACCCATCCACTCTGCCAGGACACAGTCTCCACATGACTCAGAATGAGATCGGTATAATCAGATGTGCTCTTGTTTCTTTTTTGCTCTGTTTCAGAGTGCTGACTACAACATAGCATTCAAGCAAAGTGATCAGTGGCTCACAGCAGCACTCAGCTTCCTATCTGTTTCTCTCTCCCTCTCTCTTCTCCTTTGTCTTTATCTCTCTTTCTTTTGCTAATAGCTTAGAGGAATGAAATTAATAACATGCATAGAGAGCTCCTAAACTAGGAGAAATCAACTGAATCCTCCATAAAGTGCTAGATTTCAGTTTATTCCATCAAAATGAATACTTAATGCTAAGCAACTTGCAGCTCATAATGAGATATATGGCCCATAAAAGAAACTGAGCAAGAAATCTCTCACTGAGTAAATAATTAATGCTAATAGGATATTTGTGTTGGACAGACAATGAGATGAACAATAATACATAGCGCTTTCAAGGCTTAAATATATTTAATACAGTTTATGTTGACTCTTCAGATGTGTGATGAAAGAGATAAATATCTAACAGGTTTTTTTTCTTCACCAAATCTATGCTTATATGCACGTGAGCATTTTGAGAAATGCCATGAATGAGACTGAGGGCAGGAAGCACTAAACATCAAGTTAAGCTTTTTACCAATATTTGTTGCTATAAAAGAAGGACCAGATTTAACTGTATAAAACAAATTATTACCTGTCTGTTTTATTTATCTACCTTCTATACCATTTCTCTACATATTACTCTTTTCTCTTCAGGTATAACTTCCGTTTTTTGTTTTCTGTTTACTCTTTTCACAGCTTTTTTCACCAATCAATGGATAAAAACACCCCATTATGGAATTTTATAAACATTTTGCAAGAAGGGGTTGCTGGTGAACCAGCCATGGAGTAGGACACATGGAGGGCAGCTCCTATCTAACGTTTAATAAAATGTATATTTTGTTGCATGCTATCACTACATTTACTGCAATGAAAGTTTACTTCAAAGCCAGCGTGAGTAACAATACACCACTCTGCCCACAGCTAGTCATAACAATGGACACTGAGGTCCTGAAAGCAGATACTCTCAAGTCAGAGCTAAAGAGTATATTCATTGAAGAAGTCAGCTCTCTAAAGGAAGCTAAAGCCAAAACAATACAACAGCTATCCATATGGAAATGGATGATATAAAGGGTACACCATCAGCAGTGTGGAACGGGACCTGCCATCTTGGTCTGATGAGTTAACTGCACTACAGTCTACAGTGACTGGGCTTACAGCTGAGTTATGTGCTCTGAAAAAGAAGGATATGGAGGGGGGAATGTGGAGGTGTAATATAGGCATCACAGGTGTCACAGAAGAACCTGGCTCAAGGTTTACTCAGGCAGTTTCCAAACTTCTAAAAGAAGTATTAAATCTAAAAAAAAAAAAAGACATTTTGATTGTCTGCTTGCATAGATGCTTCACTGCAAGAAAACCCAATGGAAAGCTGCAGGTCATTATCGGCAAGCTCCACTAATAATAGGACTGTGCTAAGGTACTACGCAGACTGTGGGAGAGCGGACTGCTTCAATACAAGGGAAAACCGTTCACCATCTTTCAAGACTACACCGCCAAGTTTGCTAAGGCCTGGGTGGTGTTTCATGACATCCAAAATCACCATCATGGCTGGTGGAACATTTGGTATGGGATATTATTCCCAGCCTGACTATGCTGTCTCAATTAATGGAGACTCAGAAAACTTTATTGCAGAAAAAAGCGATGACCTATGTGAGAGATATTATCACAACTTAACTAAAGCAACAATCTGCAGTCCCTCGCCCAACCATACATAAAGCAACTATTTCACTTATTTTAAAGAAAGATAAAAATACCCTTCAGTGCAATTCATATAGTCCAGTATATATAGTCACATATAGTCACTACTAAACACTGATGTAAAGATCCTTGCGAAGCTCCTAGCCCATCATCTTGGGATATATCTTCCCTCTATCATCTCTACAGATCAAACAAGTTTCATGAAAAATAGGCACTCTTTTTTTCAATACAAGATCTTTTGAATATTCTTTATAACCCCTCTTCATCTGTCACCCCAGAGAACTTATTGTCTTTTGAAGCTGAGAAGGCCTTCAACAGAGTGGAATGGGATTATCTTTTTTATACCTTAGAAAAGTTCAGTTTCAGCCCATAACACATCTCCTATGTTAAAACTCTGTGTTCTTCCCCTATCACCACTGTGTGTACAAATAATAATGTATCTGCTTTATTTTAAACTACAACAATACACATGACAAGGATTCACAATGCTCCCCCTTTTATTTGCTATAGCTACTGAACCACTAGCACTAGCCTTGTGACAAGATATCTATAAAAGGAATTATAGGAGGGCACCAGGAACAAAAATGATCACTTTACACAGATGTTTATTATTGTATATCTCATACTCACAGTCAAGCCTTCTCAGGCTATTAGAACTTTTCAGCAAATTCTGGAAATGTCTCTAAAAAGAGAGCTGATGCCATTCAATGAGATTGCCAGGAATATGTCTTTCAGTTTTGCTCCATTTAAAATCAGTAAAGACAAGTTTAAGTATTTGGGAATATGGATTGTGCATGATTACAACGATCTGTACATGTCTTTACAAGTCCAACTTTACTCCTTTTTTCTCTCCTAAAACAGGAATTTCAACTTTGGTATTTGCTGCCCCTTTCTCTTGGAGGCAGGATCAATACAGTTATGATGAATGTCATGCCTAGATTTTTAGATCTGTTTCCAAACATTCCTATTTTATTGACCAGTTTATTCTTTGGATTCATAGGTACTTTAATATCAACCTTTATCTGGAATACAAAAAAAACCCATCATGTATTCAGAAATGTAATTAATTGCTTTTCTTGCACTTTATTAACCAGGTGACTCGTATTGTTTAGATACAAAGACTTTCTCCCCCCCTACCTGTTCAACAATTGATTAAAGAGGTTACGCAATGTATTAAACTAGAGAAGATAAAATACATGTGTGTATATGTATGTATATGTAAATATGTATGTATATGTAAATATGTATGCACTATATGCATATGTGTATGTGTATTATTTTTGATGCTTTTTGATGTAAGTCAGGAGGATGGGTGAGATGAGTTGGTTTAAGGATTAGGATAGTTGTTTTTTTTATATATGCTGTAAAAATCTGTTCAATAAAAGACTTTTTAACCATATACTATTTTATATTTTTATATTTTAACCATATACTAACAAATACATAAGTCATATATAGCTTCTTTGTTATTTAACAAACAAAAAAATTATATATATATTATATACTATAGCCTTACTATACATAGTTAGTTTCCCCTTATGTCTTATTAATCATGAAAATGTAATTTTAATTTTTAATTATTCATTTTTTAATTATTCATTTGCCCCTTAAACATAAAATAATGTGTGGCTTAGGCCCACAACCTATCTAGTTTACGTGAGAGCAGGAACACTCTTAGGATACTGATATGTTAGCTAGCAGAATTATAATTTGTACCCATGTTACATCATGTTCCATTATGGGTTTTTTAAGACCCTCAGAGTGTACCAAGGTTCTGCAAGGTTCAAAGACCAGGGTGCAAAGAAAAAAAGTATGTAATGAGTACTTTTAAAGGCTGAGGCAAATGATTTCTACAAAAAAGTGCAATGAAATGATTTTGGCCTATTATTATACCTACTCCTCTCTGCTTCTGTAATACATTTCCATTATGCTAAGTGTTGTTTTACCTGTTGGTTTTAGAAAGGTCTAAAAGTATTGTATAGCATTTGTGTGCATTATTAACATGGCTTTGAATCTTTTCTAGGTGTCCTTCCACTGTTGCTAACACACAATGGAGATTATCAATACTAATATATACCTCTGAGTGTTATTTTGTGGTTAACAACATGTCCAAATAAACACTTTGATAGTCATGTTATGTATGTTTAACCAATGAATCTCAAAACCTAAACATTTTGTCCTACAGACATGTTTCATTTGAATGTTACATTGGTCCTGGCTGTGTATTGTTCTGTCCCATCTTTCTGCTGTGAGATCCATAAACCTGTGCACCTGACTGCACATTCCTTGCCTCCACAACAAAAACTACACCTTGGCCTAATCCAATCCAAGACAGTGGGCCAGTGCCCACTGAGAAGATTACTATGGAGCAACTTATCCCTTATCCCAAGTACATTGTTATTTAGTAATGTTTTTGTTATACTTTTTTTGTTATACTTTTCCCCTTTGGTTGTGTCTGATTTGCTATCCCAGCTGTGTTCCTCAGAGACTTTTTGAGTCCTTCCTCATTTTCCAATAAGTGTGGTACCAGTTCCTGATTTCGTGCTCTCGTTCCCTGGATATTTTGCCTTGGTTCTGGCTTTGGCCTGCCCTTCAGCCACATCATTAGTCTCACCATCTCCTCTGTTGCTTCTCAGCTTTGAAATTGTGTGTTTATGGGTCAGGGGGTTCTGTCATGGAGACTCCTGCTTTAAGAACCCTTGTGGTTTTTTCCAATGATATTTAACAATGCTGCCTGGGTTTGTACTGTAGATATGCCTAGGAGTACTGTCTGCCTATCTTTTAATCAGTGAAACTTTCTTCAGTGAGTATGATTAGATTCGCCCTAATGCAAGTGATTAGACATACACTACTCAAAAAAATAAAGGGAACACTTACACAAGACAGAAAACAGAGCCAGAGTCCTGCAAAATGACCTCCAGCAGGCCATTAATATCCATGTTTCTGCTCAAACTGTCAGAAAT
>JAOYMR010000010.1:4785549-4797532 GCA_025802075.1 Tenebrosternarchus preto | reverse complement strand
AACTGGAATATTTCATTCATTGAGATCTAGGATGTGTTATTTCAGCGTTCCCTTTATTTTTTTGAGCAGTATATATACTCATCCTGAACTGTTTTAACACTGTCAGGTTGACTGTAAATGTCATGGCTGTGATGAGTGTGATGACTAAACGCATGGAAACAGATGGGCTATAGCTTCTAAGCCTTACCAAGGGTTTTTAATATATTTTTTCTAAGAAAACAGGTTAATACTCTAAATATATCACTTTTTTGTCCTGCTTCTCATATTAATTACACATGAATTATACCCTTATCCTCATCTGCAATTTGTAGAGTCGTTGATAATGGTTTACATTAACAATGACAGATATCTCATACGGTCCATTCCAAATGTAAACTGCACTAAGAGTAATGCAGCCCAGGCAATAATGATGTAGAGCGAGCTTATCTGCAAAAATTCCAAAAAGGTGTAACTGATAAAACTACGTCCAGCTAGTTCACATAACTAGTCCCATTAATAGACTTCCATTTATGATGTTATGAAACTGGTCGTCACAGTGGCCGCCCTCAACTCCTCCCCTTCCTGTGTTTATGTGTTTGCATGTGTACGTTCATTTCCTGTGTGCATGTGCATGTAAGTGTGTATGCGTCTGTGTGTATGTGCGTCCTGTTATCGTTATTTGTTTCACCTGTGTCTTGTTTGGCGTGCGTTTATTTACGCGTGTGTGCGTCTCCCCTTGTTTGTCAGTCTTTGTCGACTCGTAGTGGTTGTGCCGTTGCTCATCGTCATTGTAAAAATAAACATCTTTATGCAGAAACTCGGCTCAGTATCCTGCCTCACTTCTTTGGCTCTAGGTACTTATATCGTTAAAGAAAGACCGACCAGCATAACAGGAAGCTAAAGGGGATGAAAAAGGCCAAGAAGAAGGCTAGAGGCCCCCCTCAGCTGATCTCTACAGGGGCACTGTCCTCCCCTTGGAGATCTTCAGCATCAGCAAGGGGAGTAGATCAATGGAGGAGCTGGTGGGTTATATGTAGGAGGCGTCCCCGCTGAACCAGGAAGCGCCAGGCCAAAGACAGCACACGCACACGCCACCCCAAAGACAGCACACGCCACCCCAAAACTGGGCAAGAGAAGGTGGAGCAAGCGCCACTTTGACAGAAGGTGCCATCCTGCAGTCTGTGTGCGTTGCCCTAAAGTTATCACACGCTGCCCCACAGCCAGTTCACACCACCAGGGGAACCCAGTTGCTCCCCAGCAGCCAGCAAGCGCTCCACAGTAGCCAGCACCCACTCTATTGTGACCAGCACAGGCCCCCACCTCTACTGTGGGCTTTGGGACCTCTGCGTCAGTGCCCCCTTTTGGGCGTGGGGATCGTGCCAGGGGATCCCCTGACTTTCATCCCCATCACGGTGTCTGTTGCTGTCTTTGTGTCTATCCCCCTGTTCCCGTTTGTGTCTGTCCCAGTTCCCAATAATGTGCCTGAGTTTGTCCCGGTTACTGTGTCCGTTCCTGTCTGTGTGCCATCTGTGTTTACCCCAGTCCCAGGGAGGGTGGTGTAGACGTCACCATGCCTAGTGCCATCCCTTTCGGTGCTGTGTGGGTTGCTGTGGGCTAGCCCTTCCTTGGGGGGGGGGGGGGTGTTCTGTCACGGTGGGCCGCCCTCCTCTGTTCCCCGTCCCGTGTTTGTGTGCGTATGTGTATGTTCGTGTTCCTATGTGTGTCTGTGTCTGCCTCAGTTCTTTGGTACTAGGCTCTTAAATCGTTACACTGTGAACGAATATGTTGGTTTTTGTCCCATGATATTTGCCATGATATTCACTAATGAGTATGTGTGCATGTGTGTGTGTGTGTTCATGTGTGGGAGTGAGAGAAATGCTGCTTTGTATTAACATAAAGGCATGATGCTTGGTGGTAATGTATGTGTGCATGCACTTGTGTGCACTAATTGATTTCTTTGGGTATGTGAATGAGATGCATACATTTGAATTCACATGTGATTAATCCAGATAAATTTATTCCCACCACTGTCTGCAAGGTGAGAGAGAGAGAGCTACATTTTTCTAGTGAGTATCACTCACATACATGCTAACACTACTAATGTAAAAGTCCAAGTGAATCAATACTTCTCTGGCAGAATGTGTAGACTGATCCTGAATAAACCTTTCATGGTTAGTTAATCAGCTCTGCATAGGTGAATGAGGTGTGCGTGTCTGTATATATGGAAAAGAACTTGAAATCCACTGAAGAGTCATGACATTTTTTAAAAGATTTATGTTGTCTTAAAAAGGTAATGAAATCAGAAGTGAATTGTATGAGATAGACTCATAACCACAAATTCACTGAATAATATTGATTTTGCTTCTTTGCAAAAAGTTAGCTTTTCTTATGTAGTTTGAACACTTAACTGAAATAAGTTTTCCAATTTTTTCTTCTACCCACAGTTTTTTGGTTGTTGTTGTTGTTCTGGTATATTTGTATGTCATTATGCATAGTATGGAAACAGGAAAGTGGAGACCCTCTATTTTGGCAAGCTGTTACTGGACATGGATGAGGGAGGCTTCTGGGGCCAAATATAGAACCAGACACTGTACATTTGTGAAGTAATTCTGTTCATATTTTAAGTGTAATAACTGCATTATTTATGAATAGGTCATATACACTTAATGCAAAATGTAAGGGTCTAAACAGAAAAAAACTAATTTTAATTCAGCATAAAAAGTATTATCTATTTTAGTTTGGCAAACAAAAAAAGTCAAATTTTGTTATCCAGTGTTGTGTGATAAGGGTTTAATTTAGACTATTTTGTTAATTGACAGATTAGAGCTGTGTGTGATAATGCTATTTTTGTTATTGGTAAAACATTCATTTCTTACAGTTCTTTGTCCAAAACAACCCCAAAGGCAACCGATATTTGTCTTGAAAAATTGACAACATAAAATTGACAAGGGCAACAGAGCAAAATCGGTTAAGTGGGTTCAGACTTTAAGGCATTTCGCATGTCCTACTCAATGCAGCTGACAAAAACATTTGATTAAAAGGACTGGAGTCTCCACATTGGATTTTTTCCTGTGGAACAACCTTTCCTCTCACTGATGGTCAGTGAATGTTTGCCAGATGCATGTTTGTGTGAGTTCAAGTTATACATACACAAGTGTCATAAAACACCATAAAGCAAAGGTGTCAGACAGGAAAGTTTATCTTCTCCTGGCCCTCCTAGCTTTGCTGCAATGCAGCAGGATGATGGAGCTGAGGACATTCCTACCTGTGGGCAGCCGGGCTGCTACATAACTCTTCTACAGCTGCACAGAAAGCAAACACACTCCACTCTTATCTTATCATGTTGTCCAGCTACAGGCGTTCTGTGCATAAAAGCCTTTGCTTACCCACATTTCAATGCACCTTTGTAACATCTGGACCTGTATAAGAAAAAAGTTCACTTCAAGCCCCAGGTTAAATTGTGTTTTCTTTCTAATTAGGTTAATCTTGCTCTTCTGAGTGTACATTGCACACATGCAAAGTTTGTCTTCTGAATGCTATTCCAATGTCCAGTAAATTTTTTTAAATGATTTTACCAGAACTTTTGATGCGAATAGTTTTATCATACTTGCTCAATGTTTGTTATAGTACTCTAGGTCAGTATCCTACAAAGATGTTTAATACTTTACAATGCTTTCCTTGAGTCTTAAAGAGTGACGCAAGGAACAGTGGCCATGCTCCAAGGTTTTATCTGGATCTGAGTACATAGACTTTAATTATGCTAACCACTGTGTTCAGTGTCTCACCTGTAGATGATGCAGGCACTGTTCCGGCACGTGTCACAGTTGGCTGTATCCTGCCCTGTTCGGTATGACAATCTGCTGAAACAGAAATATGAAAAGTACAAGAAAGGTCACTCCCTCGTTCCAATGCTGATGTCTTTACACAAATGCCATCGTCTATCTACGTATGTTTTCAAATATTTTCAGTGATGAAATTTAGTTTCACTGAAGGTCAAATATGTAAACCCAATCAAAACAACAGAAATCTAGTCCACTACAGTTCATTTTTGCAGTTTGTGTCATTTGTGTAATTTCACAAGCTCACTTCATAGCTGCCAGGGAGCAGCATTTGAGATCTTCCCAGAGTTATGGATCAGCATTGTCTATTGTCAGGTGTCCGATGTTGTCACTGTCCTTCCAGCTACAGCTCTGTCGATGTGAGCAAAGAAGCTGGATCATGCACCAGCCAGAACAGGTCACCACGGTTTGATGTATTATTTGAGTGCTGCCGTGACATGACACTCACATTTCTCCTGAGACAATAGCACGCTGCACCCGGAAGCCATACAGTTTTGCGCTTTCATTAAAGCTTAATGAAAACTTAATTGGATCATTTTATTTTTCAGTGCACTGAAGCATAAGACTATTGATATTCTGCACCCACTTCCATGTAATGCAGCCAAGGTGTTTATATGTGCAGAAGTTACATAACCTTGCACCTGGGCTCACTGAGTGGTGCACAATTTGTTCAAGACTTTCTGGTGTGTATGCAACACTTTCTGATCACTAAAATTTACAACACCAGGCAAAATCTGGTGTTGGTCCACAGTGCCCACTGATGGAAATATACTCCAATTAAATGTTTTCTTGATGGCAGGTTTGATGGAAACTTTTTGTTCCTTTCCAAATTACACACTGTAATTACATATATTGTTGCATCTCAGTGGAAGATGGTATCATACATAAAAGCATGAGCAGTGATTTCAGTGAGGCGTCAAGTAAGAAAGGGTTTTATACCTGAACCTCTCACTCTGCCTCAACCTGTAAGTGCAACATTTATGTGGAAACTGACTAGGCCAGCTGACTCATAGTTTGACATCCAGACATGAAACTGTAATGCACGCCAAGATCACATTGGCATACTATCAAACCAACAGTGGTATGGCATCGATGTCATAAAGAGTCCTAAGTGAAGGCAATAATGACAAAGTCCAAACATGGTGTTTATTCTTTAACTACAAGAAGCTTATTTTACTTGTGCCATTTCAACTGAGAAACAAGAAGGCTTAAAATACTGTCAAGTGCTGGACACATCCTGCTAGCAAAATGTTCCCGCCTTTCGCTTAAGCGCTTCACTTTGTTGGAAGCAGCTGGCACATCCCCCCGCATTACAGTGGACGTCAGTTCAGCTGAAAGGCACTCTGTGCTCACTGGCTGGAGGCGAGCCCTGGGTACAGTACAGCAGAGGAGCGATGCCACGCTCTGTCAGTAACCCTGTGAAGTGTGCCCTGGCTGCTGCAGCATGCCACACATTACACACATAGTTAAACGTATGCTAATGTGGCCTGAGAGTGTGACCATACGATGTTCCAGTGTGTCACTTTGGCAAGACCCATTGGGTCCTCGCTTGCCGAATGGTACACTTAGGAAATTATGATCACAGAAAAACACATTAATGCCAAGAACAGACCTGGTTTACTGTGAACTTAAGCGTTCTAAAATGACTTGCAAATCAGTTGATAATTTTGGATTGTTTGGTTACCAATTATCTAGCATTAAACACCAGAAGAAGAGCATCCCTGATTTAGTTATAAATTTGGATCAGCCATTGGTACATTGTGTAAAAGGTATGAGGTGGCATTCAAAGACTGTGGGTCCTCTCAAACACAGAATCATTGCACAGAGTTGCACATCACGATCATCAGCTACTGACAATCTGCTGCCAGTCTGGGAAGGCTGCGGGTAGAATTGACACACTAATGAGCCAGCAGTGATTATGATCAAAAAGAAGTTTGGGCCGAACCTCTATTTGGACACAACTGTCCTTGGAAAAAGCTCACCATTGGCTAATGTAACAGCAAAATGACTGCTTGTGGTGATACACTGTGGCCAACTGAGAGTACACAGGATAAAGTTGGGTTCAAATCCAGGTCTCTAACTCTGAGCTCTAATGCTAAAGCTATTACACTGAGGAGTCTGACACCCTGGCTTAAGAGCAGCAATGCTCATGTAGGTCTGGTTCAGCACCTTCTAACATCAGCTCATCTCAGCAAAGCGAGCAGTGCAAACTCTGTGAGGTTCTCTTTCGGGTTTAAATCCATCTCAGGTGGTGTGAAAACAGACAGTGCAGCATCTGAGCACCATGGTCTGCCATTTCGCTGGCACCCTTGCTGGAACTGCTAGAGGGCTCAGCAATTTCCAGGCCCACCCGCCCGTCCTGCCCGCTCGGACGCAGCCAGTTTTTGCACTCTAATACCGTACTGCTCGCACCCTGAGAGGCACATAATAGCCCTCGACTGGCAGTGGCTCTCCCAGCCCACAGAACACAGCGGGGGCCTTTCATGTGCCCCCCGTGTGCCACTCTCCACCTCCAATGCTGCTGCTCCACAGACCAGGACGAGAGGGAGCAGAGGGTCTTAACACTAATAATAACCCCACCCCAACCCTCACCCCCGAATGGCAGGAAGGCTCTTTAACACACAGCCCCACGCTCCTCTGTAAGATGAAAGGCCTGCCTGATGAGGCACTGCTAATTGAGGCTGTTTGAGTGGGGGTTTTGTGCTTCTGTGACCAAGCGGGGCTCCTGCTTTCTCCTGCTGTGGGATTAGTCAGGGCTCCGCTGCTCCCCTGTCTATATGGAGCAGGCTTAAGGGCCATTAGCTGCCCTACACACAGCCTGAGGTCCTTTAAAGCTCAGATGGAGGGGTTTTTAGCCCAGGTTCACTGCCCAGGGTGAGTTGGCAATTTGACATACTTCAAGGAAGGCTTCAAGGACAGCTTATATTCATGAAAGGTACAGCTATTTACCCAAGGTCCTAAGCGTAAACAAACCTTTGTGTGACATGCTTTGTGTCTGCTTTTAATGATAATGGGATAGTATCTGACAAGTCAGGCAGATTGATGTCTTTAATGTGTACCGCAGCATCATAGTTCAAGTATAACACAAAGTTTCTTTGCATGTAACACATTATCTAACGTTGTCACAACTCTGACAGACTGCTGCAGAGCTAAACCTTCGGTGTTTATATAAGTCAAACAAATGACCACTGTAAGAATTCAACACGATAGGAGTCCATTCAACTCCAGTCTCGTCTGGCCAAGAGCTGAGTCAGGTTCTGATTCTTGAATGTTCAGCTCCTTGGCAGTAGCATCAGGATCTTAATAGAGGGGCATTATTAAACATGAGGGGCTCCCACTACATCCCACTCTTGTGAGGAGGAGATGGTAGGTGAAATTTGGCTTCATGCCTGTGAAAGGTCCCTCACAGGGCAATGGAGTAGGAGGCCACTTCGGATTGAGCTTTCTCATTTTTTTGTACCATTGACAAGACCTGAAGACTTATCCTGAGAACATTTAGCTTAACCTCACTATTATCATGACCAAATATCTAATTATACTGTATAGATGTAATTAGAATTTTAAAAGGTATTGACAGACAAATCACTAAGAGGTGGTTTGCTGGGTTTGTTGATGTAAGCAAATGCTATATGACCGTGAAAATCCTGTCATGAAAGTGAATATTATTGACATTCCAGACCTCCTCTAAATCTTATGTATCTATCGCAATTCATTAGTAAATAAATAGTAAATAATATTTAGTAAATAATTAGTAAATATATAGATTTTAAATAGGTTTTCAATCATTAAATAACTGAGCTAACATTGTAACGTAGTTAATAAACTAGTCACATAGTTTTCAGAATAATAATTATGCTTCTTTTCTTGGTTCAGTGGTTCAACACCTGGAGGAGATACCTTAACTGCATAGTATATTGTTTTCTTTGGTCTCATGCACTTAATTCAGGTCATGTAGAGTTTACTAATTACCAGATGAGTTTAATCAGGTGTTAGAGAGGGGACTACACCAAACAGTGTGGTTCAGAGGTCCCCCTGGATTGAAGGCGAGATGTTTTATAAAGCGCTATCACAAGAACAGCTCACACACCATCCTGAGAACCAATCTCAGGTTCACGTAATCACTGGCTTTTCATCTCCTGCCTTTCTGCAGATGCCAAGCCTTGAAGGCGAAAGAAGCCGGTGATTGTGTGAGAGCAGCGGCTGAATGGCATGCGTGTTTATATATAGAGTGTGACTCACCCCTCCCGCTGTGCCTCTCCTTTCTCCAGCTCCTGAATGACCCCCAGCAGCACCTTGATGGTCTCCTGGCTTGAGCTGATGAGAGTCTCCATGGCTTGAAGCCTAGCCTTCACGTCCCCCTCTGCCCCGGGCAGTGGAATCACCTGTCCACACTTGCGTGGTGCTGCACCCCCCTGAGGGTTCATGCTCCCATGGCCACCATGGTAGTGAACCTGGGGAGCCTCTCGAGAGGGACAGCTTGCCGCATGTGGCTGGGTCTGGGACTGCAGACCGTTCAACTGTGCCGTTTCTGTCACGCTCTTGCACCGCACGGAGGGACTCTCCAGACATTCTACCTGTGTCAAAGATGTCCATGCAATGGGACCTGTTACCTTTGAAGTGCCCCCCCTGTCCTGCAGAGGTTGCACTGAGGGAGTGGAGGACGAGGTCTTGGCACAGTTTGGGTCTTGTCCAGCCCCTTCTTCGTTCTCATTGGGTAATCCTTTGTGCTTGGACCCTTGGGTACCCGCCTCTTTTCCCACATCCAATTGGTCAGAATTTGCGTTCATCTCCCTGCTGGAGCAGAGTTTGCTCTCTGGGCAGTCTGGCCCAGTGCACAAGTCCTGCATGTCGCTGCATGGTGGCATGCTGTGCAGAAGCACTCGAGTTTTCTGCACATTGCCACTGCATGGTCCCTCCTCATCTGCACCCTTTATGTCACTCAAGAACCCATTGTTCTGGCCCTGGTAATTCTCCACCAGAGCTGTGTGTTTGATAGTATGTCCCTTCTTACGCTCAAAGGGGAAAGTCTGATAGCGCTTCCTCAGATCAGGTGAGGTCTGAACGGCTGTGCTCTTTGTCACGTTGGGAATGGAACGGCGTGCTGGCATGGTCATGTACCTCCTGTGTACAACCTTGCATGAGACAGAGTGCCCCCTAGTGGCCCGGGCTAGACGTGCCACCTCATTCTGGGCCTCGCAAATGTCCTTGAAGCGGACCTGCAGAGCTTTATTCCGCTTGCGCACTGCGTCCCCGCAGGCACCACTCTCTCCCTCAAGGGTCGGACCTCCGCACTCCAAGTCCGACTCAGAGTTCGACAGGGCACAGCGGCCTGTCTCTTTACTGACCATCACTCCTGAGAAAGAGACAGAAAGAGAGAGAGAGAGTACAATGAGTAAAATGGTAGTGATTACAGCTCAAGCACAGATGGCCTAGTTTTCATGTGTTCGTCAGCTTGCAACATCCTGGCAGTCAAAGCTTGGTTTCCCCCCACTGTTTTGTTGAGCGGTGGAAGTCACAGCTGACGCAGAGCGACCCGTATTCAGACTCGGTGCACTCCGGTTTCATCTCTTCAATGATGCGACATTTGCTGAAGAGCTGTAAATGAGGTGGCTGCAGCATGCAGGGTGACACAGAGCTTTTGTGGCATTGCATCAGAAATGCAGCTCTGCACCCGGCAGCAAATAGAAAACCACAAAAAAGCAATTAAGGGATGATAAAAAGGATGCTATACACTCATGCGGAGAGCATTAAAGGAATGCATTTATCATCGTTGAGGTTAAAAATCGGTCTGAATAGTGCAATGCTCCTCATGATGCACACCTTATGAATACAGACTCCTCCTGACACAAACTCAGCTACCTCAAACACAGTGGTGTCCATTTAAATTGGTTTCGGTTTAAGCTCAAAAGTGATTATTCATTTGTCCATATGTTTTGGGGGTTTAGGTTTGGCCAATTGTCTGGAAAATGGCAAATTGTTTGGAAACACGTCACCCATTTAGTGGAAATATTAGAATATTTTTTAAATCTCATTTTAAAACTGCACATGCATCTTGTTATTTGTAATATTAATTGTCAACATTCTTTACTATAAAACGGTTTGAAAGCAATGTCATATCTTATCAGACTGCAAAAATAATCAAACAAGTGTCTGAATACCTGGTTCTCTTAAATGTGTCAAGGGAAATGTTACAGCTGCACAGTCCAGTGCATTGCCTCAGGAAAAAGGAACAGTTGGTTACAACTCAGATTTCACTGACAGGGATAGCCAGGCACGTAAATAAAGGAGCTGGGAAAAAAGAATCAGTTTAGTCCCTCTATCATCCCCAACGTGTCAGTTTTGCAGAACAGATAGTTGGAATAGGGCTGCCATTTAGAAAACCCAAAGCTGATTCCCAGTAATGTGCAATCAGGTGTAATGAGTACCTTTTAGAAGCAGAAGCATGCATTAATGCTGCTCATGCTGTTTTTCCTTGCGATAACTGCGCTTTCATACTAGTTGATGTATCAAATTAAAAATTAGCCAAACGCCCAAATTTCTGGAGCATGGAGTCCCAAGACCTGGGACTGGGAATCACTGTATTATTGTGATTCCGTTATGAAATTTTCAGGAAGACAAGAAGTTACTATCGTTATCCACTTTATCTGCCTGTAAACCCAAACAGAATATATAGTAATGTTACCAACAATACCACAACAGCATTATCATGAGAAATTACAAGAAACTTCTGAAATGGATGCTTCAGAAAATCACAGTAGGAAATTTTGAATAGAATCCCAAGGGTGTATGGGAATACCACAAGCAGACCAGTAGTCTTGACCAGAAACTCAGGGCCTTTCTAACAAACATTCACATTGCAATTGACAAATTTATACAGCACACTTTTTAATATACTATTCAGTAGTTAATGTACTATTCTGCTTGCTAACAAATAAATTATGTATGAACTGAAATAACCCACAATTGACTAGATATGAATATGTGATTACAGCTGAACTGGAAACCAGTGATCAGCCATCCAGGGCCTTAGAAACACAGTTGAAACTAAACAAATGAAGGAGACATCATAGCCTATACCCACTTAGTCAGTTCAACATCATAGCAGGCTACACCCACTCACATTCATTTCAAGAGCTATTACACCATCCCAAAGTCTCTAGAATATAGATGTTACAGCAGCAGATTTAGAATGAGATTTAGTCCCATAACCTCACTCTCCTTACAAAACGTTATCAATGATGCCAGAGATCACTATGGTTTTTAATATCATTATGCTACATGCACTTTTTGTAGGTACTCTTCAACCTATAAGAAATTAGATTGTGTGAGCATAGTTAACATAGTCAATATTTGGACATCCGGTGCTTGGTTCAGTTCGGTATCAGGGAGAGTGATCTTGGCACGACTCAATCAGTGAGAGCACGAATGCCTGTCTTTGGAGCTGTCAGGCAGCCTCTGTGTCTGATTTTCACTGCGTAAGTCTATCTGAGGTGGCAGTGATACACTTTTCCTCACTGCAGCATTGAGCTGTCCTCTCTTGTGATACAATCAGTTCTATTTCACCTCTCAGAATAATGAGCAGACTACTTTGTCGATTATAAACTGCTGAAGTGATGGAAATATGAAGAGAGACATTTATGTACTGACCGCTACGAAATGCAACACAGTGTGGCAGCTTTCATGTGTTTACAGATGAAATCTCACAATTATATACCATAAATCCAGTGACAACAGTCAGAAGTCAGAACTATGACAGAACTGAGTGCAGAAGACAGCTTGCCCAGGATAGCATCATCTAATAGCATCATCAGTCCCATCTATCTCTCATTTGCTTAGACCATCAACCTGTTACAAACAGATGGCCATGCCTGATTGATTCACTGATTTCATAATTCAGTTAACACCACATTTGTAGCTCACCTGTGAAGTGGAAAAAATTGTAAAATTAGGATTTAAGGAGAAATTTCATTTCACTCATTTTCAGCAAAAACAGTTCTTAGAACATAATTTAGCTGTGGTTAGGTTTCAGCATGCATAGTGGTATTTATCACAAATATTTTACATGGATAAATTAGTCAAGTTACTGTCCAGGGGTGCGTTTCCCAAAACGTTCGTAACGCTAAGTACTTCGTAACCTCGTACTTAAGAACATTCTTAAATTTACG
>JAOYMR010000010.1:4767122-4777209 GCA_025802075.1 Tenebrosternarchus preto | reverse complement strand
TGTTCTCTAATTATGATCACGTTTTTTGCAAAATAAAGGTTTCATGTTGATATACTTTGGTTATTTTGTAAAACACTTTTCTAGTGGCATGGTGTAGCCCTTACAAAAAATCCTTCAAATGTTGATCAATGTAGATTTCAGAAAAAATCAAGTGTTCGTACCTTGTTCTTTGATCTCCAGTGTACAGTTTATGATGCTTAACAACAGAAATATCTAATTCCCACAGAATAAGAGGGAAAAAAAAGATAAACAAGTTCTCTTCTCTACATGCTTGCCATGTTTCTCCTATCTCTGTACAGAGGTAGATGTCTTTGTCGTCTCACATTTGTGCTTTTAGAGCTACTGAAATCTTACCGGTCTCTGCCTTGTATGTGTACCTCATACACACATATACACACATACACATTTATCCAATAACTGTCCAACTGTCCTATCTTATCCAACTGTATGGCTTGTTAGACACAGATGGTGGTTGCATAAATGGCCAAACTTTAATCATTTCCTCTACTTGTTATGGTCACACTGACCCCAATCTCTCCCAAGAGAAGGACTGACATTTGAGTAAGGCATCCAGAGAGGGTAAAACCACCATCTCCTATGACCACAGGAAGATTTGAACTGGTTATTCAGACGGGTGACTCTTTGTCTTGTAGCCCTTAATTGATACCCCCTGGTCTTTGCACAGTAGGGCTCGTCTGTACTTTTCTTCAGCAATTTCTCCTAATTTCAATAATAGAGAAAGAGCCACTTGCTCTAGATGCTAAGTGCATGTGGTTTAAACTAAATTTTTTTCAGATAAATGCAGCTCAAATAGAATTTGCAGATAAAATGTGTTTTCAGACTCGTGTCGTTCCTTATTTTCTTCCCCCATTATTCCTTCTTCATTTTCTACATTTTTAACATGCAGCCTGAAAATGTAGCTGTTTGAACAACGAGCCACAGAGCATCGTCATGTATCTCAGCAGGCTAAACTCCAAGCTCTAAACTCCAAAAACAAAAGTCTTTTAATGTTTCTGTAAAACTGAAACAGCCATAACGAGCCAAGCCTCCAACCTCCAGCTCATTTTCTAATGAGACGTTACCATGCATCATCTCATTTTCCTCTATTTCTTCCTGCACCATCCAAACAACCATGTTATAAGTCGAGTACAGCTCATATTTACCTTCTGGCAGAGCAGAGAAAGCTTTGGTGGGAAGCATGTCAACCTGTGGTACACCTTACACAATGCATCAGCATGTTCAACAAGGAGTCTCTGTACCTCTCTGCCTACCATCAATACAAACGTACTGAAGCATGCTGGGAAGACACATCACATCTTTCCATCAGGAAGAGCTTCAGCAGCCCAGGTTCCTGTAGGCAAGCACCATGCTGCTGTCAAACATCCCAGTGTCACTACATAGAGCCAACAACTGGAAAGTATCAAAGCTAATTCTGTTTGTAATGCAGCACCATGCTGTCTGCTCTTGTCGAGAGAGTAGCTGCAGAGGCATGACAGAGAGATGAAAGTACTTGCCTGAACGCTAAGAATCACTGGTTGAAAACGTTTGCTTTTTTCCCACGCATATGTTGTGAAAGTGAAAAGGCTCAAAGATGGTGATGTGAGAACTAGGTGAATTGCTAGCAAGATGTACACCGGTAGCAGACGACTGATCGAAATGATTTATAAGAGCACGTTCCCTTGCATCCCCTCAGGGTTTTTTCCTCCTCGAGAGAAAAATTGAACGTGCCGCCCCACGCAAGACAATTTCCAACAATGGAAATGGCCAGCGGCACAATCCATGCGCCGACAAGTACTTTCAAAACGCGCTTGTTTATAACACGCGGCGTGACATGACAGTGTGTTACCACTCATCGCATTACTCCTAAGGGTCAAGCGGATCCCAGTTCCCGTTCTGAGAAAAGAAAGAAGCGCAAACAATGCCACTGAGACCGCTATAATAAACTCTAGTGAGCGGATGGTCTCAGATTACCTCATTTCTCATCCACTGGTAGCCTCCGAGGACTCTTCGTCAATATCGGCAAAAGCAGCACATCAAAAATATACTGTGATACTGTGTACACATATTGTGTGCAGTCAGACACACAGCGATCATGACTTTGTTCTTTGGAATTCTTTGTTGCTTTGGAATGTGAAATACATTATAGCAAAACGTATTATATAATTATACGTTATATATATATATGGATGAATCAGATATAACGCGTTGGCAAATGAAATTATTTAACAAGACTGAGCAGGCTCTACCAATTAAATACCAGGCTAGCTTGGACCTAGTGGATTGAGCAGTGTTTTTTAATTCATAATGGTGAAAAAAGTAAATCCACTCTTGTGGACTGAGAGCCTTGGTTGTAGTTTGAAAAGTTTAACACATCACAAAAAACTCACTGACCACCTGTGGTGTACGTTCTTTTGACAAGACTGCCCTTTCCTTCTAAAACCTTTATAACTTCATAACTGAAGTGGTTTCTGCTGATCTGAAGACCTTTCCTACACATTGTATACATGTTGCCCTAACTAAACTCCCAAAGAGAAAAAGGTTGCCAAGTAGCCAGCTCCTCTTGGGATTTTGGCAGGTCTGTAAGTGTTTCAGCCAGGAAGAGCAACACTTTCATATCATGGGGACTCTGGAACTTTTTCTAGATGATTTGAAATGCAACCTGCCACATTTGCAATACGGAAATGACATGCCTCTCCATATGTTCTGGGAGTGCAGCGATGTCAATAGCATTTGGTTCAATATTGAGGCATGATGCCGTGTGCTCACTTTGCAGATCCTCCCACCCCCTACTGAAGGATGACTTTCTAGAGTTCATATCTTATCTTGCAATAGCCTTCATGCGTAGGTGTGGCACTGATCTCATGAATGGCTTCTTCGATTGTTATGATTCTTCTTACAACTGTTAAATAGTTTTAACTAAGCAATCATTGAGGAACAGATGTGTATGGCATAATTTTAAATACTCAAGTCCACTTTTAACAATTTGTTTGAAAAACACTAATAAATTGTTCACCTAACATAGCTGAAGCAATGCTAATTATCCAGTAACTATAGAAACCATTTACATGAGTCATAGAGTTACTATCAGCAGCACTTGTGATTGGTTGTCATCCATAGCACTAGGCATTTAAACCACGTCGAATTCCTCCGATATAAACATTGCATTCTCCTTCAAGTTCCTGAGTTGAACCACATTAACAGTCGCATGTGTTCGAAGCCGTGCGGAGCAAAGAGTGGGCCGACATGCATCTGAAAGTTAATTAGTGCCAGAGTCACGGAAGCACCTCCTCGTTATTACAGCTCTGCAATTACAATCAGCGCATTGTCACACAGATCACAGAGGAGAACAGACAATGCATTAACCTCTCCACTAGCCTGCTCTCATCTACTTGAACTTTGTAAGGTTTTTCATGGCATGTACATTTGCACTGCCATGCTTCAAAGCTGCATGAGTACCCTCAAGTGCTCCCAAATAAAGGAGTGCCATCAAACTATGCTTGCCAGGGCCCAAAATGGCATCCATCCTAAACAAATGTGGCTTTCAATGGGCTTTTTTAATACAATCTGCGCTTTGCCTATTGATTAAGAATTAATTTTTTGTGTGTGCCAGATCGGTGAATTGTGGAGTCACTTGAAACAAGTGGTTGACATAATGCCCAAAAGCATTTGTTAAATACAGCGTCTACTTAGTTAAAACTGTACTTTTATATGTAGAAACCGCATGCAAGCAGTGAAAGTGCCAGAAATCACTTGGTTTGAATCCTTCCCTGTGTGAGAAAAGGGTACTGTATGTGCTGTGTACATATTCCAGTTCAGCTGCCTGCAGGAAATCTCTGCAGTACTATGAATAATTATCACAGATTAATTAGACACTCAGGACAGGGCAGGATGTACATATAAATTTGATGTGTGTGTGTGTGAGAGAGAGAGAGAGAGAGAGAGAGAGAGAGAGAAAGAGAAAGAGAGAGAGAGAAAGTACTTGCCGATAACAGGCTTCAGTCATCTGTTTCCTGTCATTATCTGTGGACCAGGCCCCCAGTGCTGCATAACTCAAGTAGTCTGGTTTAATATGGCAGCACAAATAAGAATAAGACAGTAATAAAACCCTCCAAAAGTGACATTTATCTCTATCCTTCTAGCATTCCAGCAGTGGTCATGTCATGTCCCATTTTGGGTCTTCAGTTTATTTGCTGTTTAGTATATGTTTTAACTCACATGTAATATATAAGAAGCCATGTGTGGCTTTCCACCCAGGACATTCAGCACAGCCAAACTAGCATAATCCTTTCCATTTGCATGTGATTAAAGGATATTTCCTATCAAGTCCAGTGAATCAAGTCGGTAAACAGTTGTAACTCAAAAACTGACAAATGGGAATAATTGTGTTGCCATCACAGATTTTCTTGCTGATATTTTTATTAATGTTTATATCATTTTTATTTAGTATTCTTTTATGGTCAGGCATCATTTCTGTCTCAAAGAACTTGAATGAAAACTCACAATGACTTAACAAAGAGCCTTATAACTCCAAAACACTGTCCTCAGTGTTATCTTGGAGAAACATTGTTTTGAGTTTAATTTAGTGTAACAGACTGATGTGTTTTTTATTTGGTCTAGCATAGAGTACTCGATGTGTTGTTCATTTCAGCTGAGTCTATCTTGAGGAATCAAGACAATTAGATGACCTCTTCCATTTATATAGAGCAAAAATGTGTTTTTAATGATTCATAATGACTATAATCCATGGCAGTAATGTGTACAGAGGGCACCTTTCAGTGACCTATTTAAGATTTACACAGTGCCGCTTGTTTGGAAAGGTAAATTCGAGCTATTCCTTCTTGACATTAATTGAGACACATGCAGGGTGCTTTTAGATTCAGGCAATTGACAAAAAAAACACACTGGGCACCCAGAATTTCTGTTCACCACAGTGGAAGACGGCAGCGTGCACATTTTACTGAGAGAGCATGGGTGTAGCTTTCTTTTGAAAAGTGCTGGGGACATGAATGTGGACCAGGTGTCGCATTCAATTCAGATACCCTTCAAATTTGCGTTTCCTTTCGGGCATGCGCCTTCAATGAAAATAAATTAGATTTATAGGAAGAGGTTCATGAAAGGTTTTATAACTGCGTTGTACAAGTTGAACAATAAAGGTATCAGCACCAATGGTTAAAATGTGTTTGTAGAAAATGTATTTTTTATTCATGTTGATTTTCTTTCACATTTCTTTTTTTTTCGTATTTCTTTTTGTTTCACAAAATATCGTTTGTGAATTATGTGACAAAATATAAGCACAAACATTTGTCATTGGAAACTTAATGCATCTAGTTTTACTAAAATAAAAATACTACTGCTCAAATTATTATTAAATAAACAAAGCTAATATATCATGTAGAGGAAAGTATTTTCAGAGTATACTTTTAAAAGTAGCAGGGGCAAAATCAGCCATTTCAGAAAGTGGTGGGGATGTGTCACCAGACTCCCTAGCATAAATTACACCTATGGAAGAGATCCTTTTGAATTTGTTACATTCTATCCATCATCTATGTGAAGTCTTGAGAACTTTAGCAGCTATTACATAATTATCTATGAGTGGGCATGCTGTGAAAGACAAAGGCTGGCAGGTTGTCGGATTGCATGGTTTTTTTATGTTGGCCTCTCTCCATAGAATCAAAGCAAAGCTATTTGGCCTGTGAAGAGCTGTGTGAATCAGGCCAAATCGAGGGCCCCTCACTGTTCCTTAAATAGTGTAAGAGGTTTGTGTTTGTGGAGCTGGTCTCCCGGCGATGACTGGAGGCTGCCGGACCATCTGCGGACCTACTGTGATCTCCATCTGGGCTCATGCAGATGGATGTGCTGTCACTTCGGTGGACAGAACAGCTGTTTGAGATAAATCTCCCTTGTACCACTATGTCATAATCTGCACTGGTTTTACCCCTTCTACAACACGCATTCTTCCTCAACAGAGCATGACAGAGGAACATTCAAGGACAAGAGGAAGTTGGATGCACCGAGAGAAGCACATGACAGTGGTTGAATTGTCTCTTATTAATCTCATCTGCCATGGCGGCACAGGCATTAAAAGGTGGAATAAGCATTAAAATGAAACATCAAGTTACTTAAGTTATTGCCTTGCCTGCACATTCCACTGCTTCTTTGTACCTATTTAATCCAACTGGTAACAAAAGTGACCATATAAAGTTTTAATTTTGTGAAGTTTGGAAAGAAGCTTCACAATTTGTCTTGATTTCAGGAATATTTATATACAAGTGATGTAATGCCCCACGATTTTTATTTCAAGCATGAGAATATTTATTACATCAAATTACAGCAAAAAGAATAAAGTATATTATAAATAATGTTAATACTGTACGCATTATTCAATATCTGTATGTATAAATTATACGTATTATAAAATCAAATACATACGCAACTACAATATTGTAGCGTTACTTATCGCAGAGCGCAAAGAGCGAGGCAGGACGTGACGCCCAAGCGTGGAGTGAAAGTGAACCGCTCAGTTAACATAAAGCGCACACATAACAGCGAAAACATCGTCAAAGTCCGACAAATACACAGTAGCATATATACGCTTAATTACACCCACGCTAGACAAGACACAGGTGAAACGAATGATTACAATTAAACACGAAACGCGATGAAGAACGACACACACACACACACACACGAAGACGTGGACACACAGGACGTGGGAGAAGTCGAGGGCGGCCACCGTGACAAATTTGGAACATATAAAATTCAAAGGGGTTGCTTTTGATATTTTAACAACTTTATTTCCCCAAATTTATGTCATGCTCACAGTAAAAATGTTAACGGTCACAATCGCGACTGGTGAGAAGAGTGGCTCACTGCAAATATAGAATTCGTATGAATTACATGGCTGTTTTTGCATTCACATGTGATATAAATAAGATGAATGTTGTGATAAAAATTACATATTGACATTTCTTATTTATTGTTTCTCATGTTTTAATGTATAATATAAACTTATAATTTAGTATAATTGATCAACTGAGGCAACTTTGATTCTGTTGGTGAAAATTAAGTTTTAAATGGGTTAAAATGTAAGCTGTACTAAGGTAGACATTTATGTGTTACACTTACTGATGAATCCGTGTTGCTCTCAGGAAAAGTTATTGGCCCAGTATAAATTCCAAGGTGACCCATGTCTGATACATGTCATTTTTCATATAATCTGTAACTGTTAAGCCCCAATGTAAGCAAAAATATTAACACGTTTTTCCACAGTGCACACACAATGTAAAATCATGTTTCTTAGCTGATTGTTGTTCCTATTAAAACAGACAGTGTCAAGTTTGGAAGGGTTTGCTATTACTAATTGTGACCTCAAATTTTTCTGCAAACTATTGCTCCCAGTTTGGGCTACCTTGGACTACCTTACAATGTAAACACAATCTAATTGCTCATGTCATGATCCTACAACTCCCTAAGAGCTTGAGGAAGAAACCTTGAGAGGAACCAAGACTCAGGAGGGGAATCAAGACTCAGGGGAGGAACCAAGACTCAGGGGGGGGGGAACCAAGACTCAGGGGGGTGGAACCAAGCCTCAGGGGGGGAACCAACCCTCTTCTGGCCGACACTGGTCACCACAACAACAGAATTAAAAAGATAAATATATAAAGAAATACAAAGAATAATGAAATATAGAAATATATATACTTCTTGATACAATTCTTATCTTAAAAGTCCTAGATTTTTTGTGGTCACTGATAACAGTCCAGGGCTGTGGAGATACAGGTGGCTGGGCCAGAGCAGAGGGGGATCAGGGTTGATGAGTGGGGCCAGAACAGCTGGATGAGGAGGCAGCTGGTCTGGGGCAGGTAGCAAGAAATCTTCTTCAGTCTTTACTCGGTATCATGCCAGATAGGAGGGCAGTCATTAGCTTGCTAAGAGCTCTGTAGGAGACTAAATATAGAACACATGAAATTTAAACATTTCTGGAGTGTGGCAGCATCTCTGGCACATGATTATTACAGCCTAGCAAAAAGGACCAGAAGGTAACACAGACTTGGGAGCACCCTGAGGCATTGGCATCCATCCACTCCATCATCAACAAACTTGAGTGACTGCGTACAGCGGTGGGACAACAGCACCAGCATCTCAGTATTAATTACCAAACACTAAAATAAATAAGTTTTTAACCTAGACTTAAACTGTGTCAGAGTTCAGGAAATTTTCTGGCAGGTTATTCCATAATTGGGGGGCTTTATAAAAGGCTTTTCCCCCTACTGTTACCTTATTAATTATTGGAACAAGTAAGAAGTCAGCACCCTGTGATCTTAGTAAACGTGGAGGTTTATAATAGGAAATAAGTTCTCATAGATAATCAGGTGCGAGTCTGTGCAGGCCTTTATATGTTAATAAAAGGATTTTATAGTCAATATGGAATTTAACTGGGAGTCAGTGCAGGGCTGATAAGACTGGGCTGATATGATTGAATTTTCTAGTTCTAGTTAAAACTTTGGCTGGAGCATTCTGAACTAGTTGAAGTTTGCTTAAATTTTTATTAGAGCATCCTGACAGCAGTGATTTACAATAGTAAAATCTAGAGCTAATGAATGCGTGTACAATTTTTCTGCATCATAACGGGAAAATGTATTTCTTAGCTGGGTGATGTTACAGAGATGGAGTAGTAATACTATCTACGTATTTATCAAATGATAGCATGATGGCGTAAAGTATGACGCCGAGATATAGCTGCTGAACCGGGTGTAATGGGGAAGTCGGCAAGATTTAACATTAGGTCTAGTATTTTCTGTCTAGCGGCCTTTAGGCCCAGAAGGAGAGCCTCTGTTTTGTCATGATTAAGGTGGAGGAAATTTTGCAACATACATCATTTCACATCTCTTACTCGGGCCTCAATTTTGTCTAATCTGGGTTTGTCATCAGGTTTGGCTGATTTGTAAAACTGGATATCATCTGCATAGCAATGAAAGTTGACGCCATGTTTGCTTATAACTATGCCCTAGTGGTAACATATATAATGTGAATAATAGTGGTCCTCATACTGAACCTTGTGGGATTCCATATTTCACTTTTGTGTGTTCGCAGAGCTAACATTGTTTAGCTCTACGAACTGATAGCGTTCAGTTTGATAATTTAAACCATTATAGGGCTCTTCCTGAGATTCCATATCTGTTTTCTAACCTTTCTATCAGAATATTGTGATCTATTGTGTCAAAAGCTGCAGTAAGATTGAGAAGCACCAACAGAGGTACATAACCTTGGTCCTGTATTCAGGAGTAAAAGGTTATGCATAATGAGACATAACACTACCAAGGAGAGATAAGGAATACGTACTCAAGAGACTTAGCCCTGGAATATGGAATTACAGCTAAAGTTTGGTTTGATATGTTTTTCTGTGGGGCCAGTGCACTTGAGAAAATTTTTTGTGTGTATGTGTGTATACTCATATATATGAGTATACAGTAATATATAATTTAGTTTTTTCTGAATGTCATATTGTAGGTCAGCTTATACAATAGTGCAAGCTTGCAATCAGCGTAAGGGGTGAATATCAAATAATATGGGCGATTGTAGTAAGTATAATGTAACTGTACTGAACAGTGGGACAAATGTATTTGCTGTATCCATAGAGTACTTCTTATATGATATATAGCCTTAAAAATGCCCAAATACAGTGCAACTAGTAACACCTAATGCTCTCATTTGAATGCTCTCATTGCTTTTTTTCACTACAGCTTTTCATACACTTTTGAGAAACTCACACTAATAATAAATGTGCAGTATTGTGTGTGTGCACGTGTATGTTGTGTATTTTGCCTTTATTTCTGATTTCCTAATCAGTGTTTGTCCAGGGAGGGAATCAGGCTACAGGATGACTCTGGAGTCTTTTTGTGTTTCCCATCCTTAAAGAAATGCCACATGGAGGAATCATATATTATGGTATATATTCTGTATATTCAGTTGCGTTCCAGACAAGATTCAAAAGCAGTACATTCTAGCAACTTCGTTACAAGGTAGAAGGATGATTGATCACCATGTAGACAGGGTGTGTGTGTGTGTGTATGGGGGGGGGGGGGGG
>JAOYMR010000010.1:4751455-4762794 GCA_025802075.1 Tenebrosternarchus preto | reverse complement strand
GTTGAGGTCAGGACTCTGTGCAGGCCAGTCAAGTTCATCCACACCAGACTCTGCCATCCATGTCTTTATGGACCTTTTCATTTGGATAGGTGATAATACTAGGGGAATATAGTATATATCTAAAGCTCCTTATGCAAGTTTATATGCAACTACTGAATATTTCATTAGATCGACCATTCATGTTAAAATAGAACTTATGTACAGAGTATATTATTTCCAAACATCTATATATGAAATCTTGCCAGGAACAGTTGCCTTTGCATTGATAAGGACACAGTATTGTGTACATGCATGTGAAAAACAAAGTACACCCTCTTTGAATTCGATGGTTTTAGATATTAGGCCTGTAACTTTTGGGGGACTCGGGGAGAACACAACTGCAAGTAAGAGGCAGGAAACCAACATAAAACCAACGGGAATTGCAAACTAAAAAAAGGTTTGATGAATACAGGCAAGAATTACATAGGAGAACACCACAGAATACCTGAATTAATAAAGACGATGACACTTAAGACCAAACATCGGTAAATCACATCAACATACTGAGAAAACTACACGAAACACTACAGGGAGTACTAAAGTATGAACAAAGCAACAGGACA
Organism: Tenebrosternarchus preto; assembly: GCA_025802075.1. Taxonomy (NCBI): domain Eukaryota; kingdom Metazoa; phylum Chordata; class Actinopteri; order Gymnotiformes; family Apteronotidae; genus Tenebrosternarchus; species Tenebrosternarchus preto. The sequence goes on along the minus strand of JAOYMR010000010.1, from coordinate 4,762,192 downwards.
CGCAGTGAAACAAAACATTAACAATTAAATTAGATACAGCTACTCAAGGAAAGACTAACACAAAACCTGGGAATAAGCATAGGGAACAAAGTAGCGGGGAAGACTATCAAAAGAGACACGTACAAGAACTAAGAAAACCGTTACCTAACTTAACAACCAGGGAAAGATCTAACGTAACAAGGAGGGCAGAAGGAGCAGATAGACTAAAGAAACTAAGAGGCGATACAAAGAAACAAACTACAAACCTACGCAAACCAAACTGAGAAACAGGACGAACAGCAGGAGGGGCAAACCACAGAACGAGAGAACATGAAAACACCGAAAGGGAGCCGTAAACAACACGAGAATAGCGAGAACTGAACTAATACATGGCAACCAGGGGTATAAATGCACAAACAAATAACTAAACAAGGGACAAGTAAAGGCAATAGACAAGAGGAAAAAACATTGAGGCAGAAACAACGGGCGTGGCGGTGGAAACCGTGATGCCCAGGAGGTCTTAAAAGTAAGACTTAAAAGTACATAATAAAACATTACCTGGTTCAACATCAGGTTCCACTGTATCATTATTCATTTAAAAAAGAGCCGAAATGAAGAAGCCATGTGTGAAAAACTAAATACACCTCATGAACTTGTAAAACTACCTTTTTCAGCAATAAAGTTGACTGAATCATTTTCTATAGGACTATCATTCTCTCGCATCATTCTGAAGAAATTTTGTCCCATTCTTCTTTACATTGCATCAGTTCATCGATGTTTGTGGGCTTTTGTTTGCTCACAGCTCTCTTAATTAAGGTCCCACCACAGTATTTCAATTAGCTTGAGGACTGGACCATTGCAAGACCTTGATTCTTTTCTTTTTCCGGCATTCTGATATGGATTTTCTGGTGTACCTGGGATCATCAAAGAAAGATCTTTCTCTTAGCAACCCTTTTAAACAAGCCACACTTGTTCAGTCTTAGGCCTGATGGCACATTGCATTATCCTGCTGGAATCTCTCTGGAATCTATGGTGGTACATCAAGTCCATGAAGGGTTGTAAATAGCAAACAGTGGAACGTAGTGAGCTCCAGTCAAGGATGTGTTTAATCAGACCAGTGAACACATGCCATGCCATGAGAAAACACCACCCACCAGTATGGAACCACTACCAGCCTGAAAAGTGCTTTGTTGACAACTGGGGTCCATGGCTTCATGGGGTCTTCACCACACACAAACCCTACCTCACAAGCCCATATGGTTGTTCCTAAGCCATCTCCTGAGGTAATGCCAGTTCATAATCAATTTACATACTGAAATCCCATGACTTTTAGCTGTGTCAGTCTAGTACTAACGTCATTTTACCAGCTTAAGATTTGCGATTTACTGTTGTACAGGGTTGAATGCACTTTGCAAAACATTAAAGGAGCCTATATAAATTAGTTGTTTTTTTTTCCATGAGTCTATTAATATATTAGAGCCATGGAAAACTTTAAATAGGCTAACAGAAGACAGATGATTCAGTAACACAGTGATGATTGATGTATTTATTAAATGTTCCAGAAAGATCAATAAAAGCAGCAATGGAGTGTTACGTATCATCTACTTTAACATCAAGAGGTGCAGGTATAATATATACATAGGCCATAATCTCTAACACGCACACCCACACACCCCACTCAAGCAATTTTGCCTTTATCAAATATAATGCGCAAATGTTTCTGCTCTGGCTATGGTAATGTACTCCACATGCAGTCTATAGCAGACCTTTAAAAAGCAATGTACAAACTTGATACCCAGGCATTTAATTACCTAAACTGTAATTGTAATTAAATTCACTCTTTCCTACTTATTTTTACGTGCATGCTGCTTTACCTTCAACCCAGTAACAATACTAAAAACACCACCACATTTACTGTCCTTTTTTTTCTCTGCCCAGGGAGTTTTGTGCATCCCATTTCTCTTGCTGGGAAATGAGAATCATGCATCTGCTCTGCCTGTCTGCACTGCTTCTTCCTCAAGTCCCTGATGTCCATAAACAGCGCAATGATCAATACAGTGATGTAGCACTGAGCGGCCTCCCCCATACCTTACTATTAATGCACTGTCAATCTTTCACAAGCTTAGGTTAAATAAGTAGCTGTAAATCCTATAGGAAAGTGCACTTCCAGGAAATCAGAGCATCCTCAAGACTCTGATTGAGGACTGCCTGCATGCTGTATTTACTGTTATGTAGAATGCGGTGGATACATTGTATCACCCACACTATTAGAGGCTGTATGCCTTCTTGATCACCAATAATTTTACCACAGAAGTTCTTGGTTGTATACTTGGCATACTGTTATGATGGAAACTGTTCATGTAATTAATGTTTATCCAATGGCCATACCTTGTTAAAGGGTTATGGCACTAATTTGAATACTAGTATAACTTTAAACAGTTTTAAAAACACACAACAAATGAAACTCCATGACGTTCAGATGACATTCTGATAATACACATGGCTGCCTAAAGAACACAATCTCCATGGAGACGGCTGCCTGAGAGATTCTCAAGTGTTTTCTACCTCTCCAAGATATATCCTTTAATAGCAAAAAAAAGATTAGAAATCAAATAACTCATATAAAGGGGATCCTGAGAGACTTATCCAAATCTCCTCCTCATCCTCATTTATTACTGACATGTGGGGTTGCCTTTATGCATGCTTTTCTGCCTGGGAAGACTAGCCTTAACCTGAAATCACGACTTGTACTGAATATGATTTCAGGTCATAGTTTAAGCAGATAAGCTGTGATGAGAATATTCAACATTGTTTCAAATGCATTACAATGCTGCTCTTCTAAGGACAGATGATTCCAATGTATTTACACTCAAAACTAAAAGAAAAAAAAAAAAGTCAGCCAGCTAGCATGACCTGTGGATGGAGCAAGTAATTCACTGGGTCTCAGAACTCTAGAGGAACTCTTTGGTATTATTTATTTGCATCCTTTAGTTTATCAAAAATATTTGTATTGTCACTGATCATCTAATCAATCAATGGTACTGATCTTGTATGTGCCCCTACTCTCCCAAAGAACTGACTGCTTTCAGAGTACCAAGTGAATTATAACATTTTACCATCATCCCGCTCATTTTATATAGAGCCGTGGCCACGTTTCAGAGAATGACGGGCTGAATACTGCAAGGAGCAGAAGTTTACATTGTGACATACATCGATTATGAACCCCTGGCAGATGTATTCAGCAGGATTCACCATTCCGGTCTTACCATCAATGCCAAGAAGTGCCAACTCGCAAAACCAGAAGTCTCTTACTTAGGCTATGGCCTGGTGGGGAGGTGTCATCAAGCTGCAAGGGGACAAGGTTGAATGTATATTTAGATCTTTTGTTGTAATTTATTTTGGAATTGTAGGGGTGGGTGCTGTTTGTTTTTGATCTCCCTTTTCTCCTGTTTTTGTATACGATTATGGAGTAAGGGAAGATTATTATGGAAATTACCTTTGTATAGTATATTGTAGAAGCAGAATAATGTACTTTTGTTACGCAACATCTGTCAATTCTGTAGAGAAATGCACTGCTTTACTTGAATTTGAATATTTGAGTGTGTTGGGCACCTGCAATGATGTTTGATTTTACTTAGGTACTTTAATGGGAAATCCAGCATATAAATACACATCCCAAACCAACTCTAGTCAGTTCCCTTGGATGAGTCTTTTGATGAGATTTGTTAAAGCTATAAAGTAATTTAATTACTTGAATATTGTTGCTATACAGACTGATTTTAATTACTGTTTGCTCTATGAGCGTTTTTGCTTTTGTCTTAGATAGCATAAGGTGTGTGTTGGCCTGGAGTGTGTAGTACCATTTTGCCATCTTTTTATGTTGCTTGGACACTGGGGGCTTTTGTCGATATGATGTGTGCACTTTTTTGCACATATTTATGGGATTTTGCTTGTGTGATGAAAAACAGAAAAAATCTTCAGCTGAGGTGTTTGTCCTGTCCACTTCCTGCCAAGGGCCTATTGGCCTTGCTCTATGTATCATGTAGATTTCATCATGTTGCAAAACTATGCCTGTTTTGTGACCATGTTTTTGGATTTTCCCCAGTGAATATATGCAGTGTTTGCATTTTACTACAAGTGTCTGACCCAGTTTGTAGGGTTACAGAGGCCCTGAAGGGCAAAGACATCTTTAAATTAAAGTCAGAGATAAAGAGCAGCAGCTCTCTATTTAAAGCTGTCAACTTTTTATAAACTGTCATGTTTTATATAAAAACTGACAGCTTTTTTAACTGTCATTTTCTGATATTAAGCTGTCAGCTTTTTTAACTGTAAGGTTTTGTATAAAGCTGTCAAAATTTTTAACTGTCAGGTTTTGTTTAAAGCTGTCAACTTTAAAAACCTGTCAAGTTTTATATAAAGCTATCAACGTTTATTTAAAAACGTCAAGTTTTTTTTTTATTCAAAGCTTTCATCTTCTTTTTAACTGTCATCTTTTATTTAAAAATCTCTAGGTTTTGTGTATTACTCATTCATAGCATAATGTATTACAGAAAGGAGCATCAGTAATTTCTAGTGATTGTCTTGGGATGTTTATCATCCCTGAAGAATAGAATACGGCAGAGTAGGAGAAAAATTTTAAGAAATTACCTAGAATAAAATTAGTATAAATTATCTTTTTGTCTCTGTCATAGGGAAAGAGACAGCAAAGATGGAGTAAGGCACAGAAACGGACTACAACTGCTAAAATAAGACTAGTAGGGTAAGAGAATTGCAGATGACGGATTGCTGGAAAAATACATATATGAATGAATGTGCAGAATTGGACTGTACAAGTGTCTAGAAGAAAAAGTAACAGTGGCTACGGAAATGGCCTGTTGAACTTAATGAACACACTATAAAGTGAATGAGAGTAAAAGAACAGATAGAAGAGCTGTAGTATCAAATTATAAACACATAAATGGTCAAAAGCATTTGTGAAGCACTACACCATCCTGCACTGCACTACAATGCTATGTAGTACAATGTGGTTTAGATAAATGAAAGGCTAGAATAATAATAAAAAAAAAAGAGAATAAAATTTAAGCTTTGTATCTGAGAAAAGAATATTAGCCAGAGCTGAGCATTTAATCAGAGTACTGCAAAAAATCTAAGTAAAAAAAATAAGATAAATTATGAAAAAAGTATTTGAAACAAGTAAAATTATCTGACAATGTGGTGAGAACATTTTGCTTGGCAAGATTTCTTAAAACAAGAAAAAAAGTATTTGAAACAAAAAAGTGTTGTGCACAAAAGTGTGTCAGATTATCTTCCCTTGTTTATTTTCAAGATTTTCTGGCTTGTGAAGTTTCAGTTTTTGCAGTGTAACTTGGCTTTTTTTGTTTTTGTTTTTTTTAAGGTGGAACATTTGTTTTTGTTTTTTTTTATTTTATGGTGGAAGAGTACAAGTGATACAGTGAGAGAAAAGGACAAAAGGTAGAATGATAAGAATGATGGAGTTGGAATGAATTATGAAAAAGGTGAGTGAAGCAAGCAAGGCTGAACAATGATGAAATGATTGACTGAATAAGATAATGCCAGAGAGATAGGGGTATCCATGATTTTATTGCCCTGCAGAGTGTTTTTCCAACCTTATTGCATCACTGTTGGCATAAGATCTCATGTTCCTGAAAATCTTGATTCTAAATCAAAAGTCAGCCCAATTTTGACATGATTTTGTTGTATAGGCATATTTGTGAACGAGAAAGGGGACTTGTAGTGTGACAATCGAATAACAGTGGCATCTGATACACCCCAATAAAAGTTTAGCATGTAATTTTTTTTGTGTGTACCTAGCTTGACAGCTCCTTTATAGCCGTAAGACAATTTCCTGACCCTCCTCACCAACAACCTGTGAAATCAAGATGATTACTGGTTGGCAATTATCATCATCAGGCAGAAAATGTGTAAGAAAATATGTTGATCAAACAAACTGTTTCTTCATGGAATGAGTTGGGTCCACTTGGTCTGCCTAAACACGTCTTTGACCTATGCCCGCATTTCACTGCTTAGTGACCACTTGCAGCAATTTATGGACTTCATGTACCACTTCATGTACAATGATGGGATATTCCAGCAGGATAATGTACTGAGCCATCAGGCCCAAGTTGTCTGGAACTGGTTCAAGGAGCACTCTGGAGAGTTCTGACAATGGTGTGGCCTGAACATTCACCCAACATTAACCCAATCAAGATGTCATGGCATAGATTGTATATGTATGTTGTGAGGTAACGCATGTCCTTGGGTGTGGAGTTACCAAGTAAACACTGTAACACCACCTGTTCCAGCTGGTGCAGTATTCCTTTTATCTTCTTTTACCACAGCATCAAACAGAGAAACAGTGCCACCTCCACAATGTAAAAGTACCCCAATATTTACAAACACATTGAAAGACTTTACAAAAAATTATAACCAGTTTTTTGTGTTCAATGTGAGCACTCTGTTAGCTTTATTCAAACATAATTGCTCTTATCATTGTTTGTTCATATCCCTATGTCTAGAATTATGAGTGCAAGCCAGGCACGTGGTTTCCCAGGAGCATCAACACCGTTCTGTCAGTGGCGGTAAGTAATATCATTGTATAGTCTACACTGGTGATGATGACCTCACCATCTCAAACGTATATGCACAACCATTATCTTTAGTGTTTCACCATCTAAAGGTCACCGAAAGTAGCACAGTCATAAGGAGAAGCGAAAACACAACCTAATAAACAGAGCACAGACCAAAAAAATCTTAAACAGAACCCAAGGAAGAAACAACACAAAACTAAGAGAATAACCCGAGCAGCAAGTAAACAAAATAAAACAATTCTATAACTGGTCACAAAAAATAAACTATACAATGAACAAAGAATAAGCTCAAAGGAACAAACAAAAAGGGCCGCAACCTGACCAGGGATGCAAAGCAAGAAAACAGACAAAACCGACATGGAAATTGACAAAAGAAGGTGAACTGAAGAGGTTTAAATATGTGCATAATTGGTGGTAATCAGGCAGGTGAGCTGAAACAAAATGAGAGTGGAAAACAGAGAGAAAACTCAAACAGGACATGGAATGGACAAAACGAAACAACCTAGTGTACCACGGAACAGATATACCAGATGTGGTAACATTATTCCTCTGGCTCAAGCAGAATAGTGGAGGTTCTTTGTGTCACCTGAAAACATGGTACAACACACAGTAAATGGACCTCCTCTTGTACCAATTAAACTCATGATGAGAAAGTACCAGGTAATCATTGTGGTCCCAGAAAGTATCAAATACAGGTACATCAGCTGCCTATGCCAAATGATGGATGGAGATCTCAACTGCTCATGCTATGGCCTTCAAGAGTACACTTTTGCAAGAAGTAACAGTCAACAAGAAGCCCATACCTCTAAATGGCCTACCCCTGCTTTACTCCGGCCAGAAGTAATATTGAAAGTGCATGTTGGCTAGTGGTGTGTAGAACTCTATAATGCAGATCCTTATCCTGGCATCATTCTTGAAGTGGTGGCACATAACATAAAAGTGAAATGCACAGGAATGGAGTTAATAAATTCTTCTGGCCGAGACCAAGGGAAGATACAAGCTGGTATGGAAATGATCAAATTGTGTTTTATCCCTGAGCCCTGAGTTATGACTTTCAATGCATTTGATGAATTTTAACGCAAAATAATATTGTTTTGAATTTGTAAGTGCAGAATATGCAAGATTTGATCTTTACTGAAATTAGATGGTTAACATGATGTATTTTCTCAGGTTATGCTCAGTTTTTAGTGTACTGATGTTTACCTTTTTCATTATATATTGTCTTTATTAACAGTACCTTTCATGAAATTCCTTTTATTTTCTTTTACCATAGCATCAAACAGAGAAACAGTGTCACCTGAACAACATAAAAGCAGCCCAATATTTACAAACACATTCAAATGCTTTACAAAAAAGGAATAACCAGTTCTTGTGCTCAATGTCAGCACTCTGTTAGCTTTATTCAATCATAATTGTTCTTCTTATTATTGTTTGTTCCTTCTGTTTTTTTATTCACATTTTCCAACACCCCCTTTCTCCAGGTATTGATGGAGTAACCCTACATTTGAATTATGAGTGCAACCTGGGCGCGTACTTTCCCAGAAGCGTTGGTGGTAGTATATCATTGTATGGTCTTCACTGGTGAAGATGACCTCACCATCACATATGTACATAACCATTATCTTTAGTGTTTCACCTTCTAAAGGTTCTTAAGAATGTTTTTTCGCAGGTTTGGTCAGTTTTTAGTGTATTGATGTTTACCTTTTTCATTATATATTGTCTTTATTAACAGTACCTTGCATGAAATGTTAGAATAATTAATTTTCTGTTTCTTATCGCAATAGTACATGAATATACCTTTAAGTATAAAAAAGGGTTTGTGTATAGTAGTTTGGTAACTGTTTATTTAAATAGAATTTCTTCATTACATTCAGTCACACTGAAATTTCAGTTAAAAATATATAAATTGATGACACAATAAATGCTTTATGCGTGGGTAATACCTGTGACAAACTGACCAAAACTTTGCATTTTACATTAAAATATATTAAAATCCAAGTGAAATCAAGCTCTCCTTTTTGCATATTTGGTCACTGAAGTTGATAACAGACTTTAAGGATGTTTGGTTCCAGCAAGAAGTACATTTATTTTTACACCTAAATTCCTACTCCAGAATGACCCAGCTGTCTCTTTACTATGTTCCGTATACTCTTCCCAGTTAGTAAATTGCCTTCCCCTATTCCATAGTTCAGGTGTGAGGTAGTGAGGGATCCATACGCAGCTGTATGTCGAACAGAAAAAGGTTTATTGGGACAGGCAAAAATCAAAATCGAAAAAAACATGCAGAGACAAAACCAGGAATAGCAGCAAAACAGGTACAAGAGGGATCGAGCAAGAGACAAAAACCAGGAACTAGAAGAGAGTCAAGCCAATAACCAGAATAACCACAGTATAAACACCACTTGATATGCAACAGGGTTGGCAATACTTCACGAGGTGTGCAGGGCGTGGGGAACCTAATATAGGGGTGCTGATGAACGCAACGAGGAACAGGTGTGAATGGAAACTTCCATGAACTCAGAACTCCGGGGAGTGAGACCTCTGCAGGCCGGCCGAGGTACTGCCGGACCCAACATACCTGACATCAGGGAGGTTACGATCTTATCCCTTTTTGGCAGTTTTCCGATCTGTTGTTTGGGTTAATAGTTTGTTTGTTTTCCTTTCTTTTTCTCTTTTGTTCATGCTTGGTTGTTCAGGTCATTTGGCTCATAATTTAGTAGTTCCTTCATTATTTTGCTACTGATTAGCTCTTACTGCACCTGGTCATGTGATCATATTCCATTACCATGAGTCTTGTTGTTAATCAACATACCCTTCTTTTATTCATTACTTTGGTTGTCATGTGTATTATAGCTCAAGTCACTGCATACAGGGAACCACTTTTAAACTAAAGCCAATGTCCTATTGATGGGTTATACGTTATATATATATCGCTACACTGGATAGCCTTGAAACACTTGATCCATTGCTCTCTGCCATAATGCAGCTGCTGATGCAATTCCATACACACGCCCTATTGTAATAATAGAGACCTTTGGGTGTTTATTGTGAGAAAGACATTTGAATCTTTATTTATTTCCATCTGAAGATATGCATCAGCTAAATCTATTTTAGAGAAGAGCTGCCCTCCAGACAGACTAGCGAAAATATAATCAATTCTAGGATGTGGATACTGTTCCCCATTTAACACTGGACTGATAGAAACCTTCAAACCTACAAATTCTTAAACAGCTCCATTTTTCCTGGTTACAGGCACTATGTGCGTTGCCCATGGGTTCCAGTCCACCTTTGGCAAGATTCCTTTCCATTTCCATGTGCTCAAACTCACCTACTACATTCTCTCTAGTAAGGTATAGGTCTCACAAATAACTAAATTTTCATAGTTCCATCTACGTTATCGAAGCTAAGCTTAGTGGGCTTCGTTGGCACCTTTCAATATACATTATCCAGTTGTCGACTGTGCTATCAAAGTTGTCGTTTTCCAATATAGCCTGTCGTCTCACTGTTGTTCTACTGCTACTCACTGTGAACCTCATGTGAACCTTGTAGTTTGTAGCATGTCTTCCCCCTCATAAGCCAAAAAATTCATATGAAGTAATGTTTCTTTGAAAAGAATTCTCCTTATTGCCACCTCGTCATAGTGATTGTCTCCGTTTGCACAAATGCTAATAAAGAAAAGAAACCACATGGGGATAGTGCCAATAAGCTCCTTACTTTGATGTTCTCTCACACACACTCTGCTTCTCAATTCCAGCCTACATGCAGCAGAGCACTGAGGTCCCTTAGACTGTGTAGTTTTGAATTAGATCCAAGCATTCCCAGATATGATCCACTGGACTGAGATCAGGTGAGTTAGCAGGCCAGGAAAGAACACAGAAGTCATTGTCATGCTCCTGAAACCCTTCATATACCACCCATGTGTTGAGATGGGTGTTATCAGTGTATACCATTACCATCAGAGAAGAGCATCAACATGTACAGATATACATCAAAATTAGAGAGCAATGAACAAACACGATTTTTTCAGAAATAATGTAATCTACATTGAAAGATTACAACTAAATTTTCGGAAGGTTACAACAGTCAGTAATCAGTAGGAAGTGTACAGACCTTTGCTTTGAATGACTTCAGCACATTTGCGGCCACAGGA
>JAOYMR010000010.1:4717304-4751355 GCA_025802075.1 Tenebrosternarchus preto | reverse complement strand
GGTTTTCTATTGGGTTTAGATCAGGACTCTGGGCTGGCCATTTCATTGTTTCAATGTTTTCAGTTTCAAGGAACTGATTTAGTCATTTTGCCACATAACAGGGGGCATTTTCCTGCATGAAAATTGCTGGCTGATTGAGTGATGAACACAAAAAAGGAACCACGTATTGTTGAAGAAGGTTCTGATACACACATTCACTCTTCCATGTAGCTGTATGAGAGGTCCAACTCCTGCTGCCAAAAACATTCCCCAAGCCATGACAATTCATCATCCATCTTACACTGACTTTTTTACGCACTTTGGGTTCAATCTTTCCCCAGTTTGTCGATGAACATAATGTTTCCCATCAGATCCAAATAAATAAACTTGGTTTTATCACTAAAATGAACTCTCGACCACTTCTCCTCTGTCCACACAACATGCTCCTCAGCAAAGGTGAATCTAGCTTTTTGATTCTTTCTGCAAATTAGAGGTCTGGTCACTGCAGAGTGAGCTTTCAGTCCAAATGCTCTTCAATGTCGAGACAGTGTATGACGAGACAGATCCTTACCCTGTTCATTGCTGAATTGGCGAGCGATTCCAGCAGCAGTGTTGAACCGATTACCCATAGAGATTCTCCGCATTATCCTGTGCTCTCTTATCCTGTGCTCCGCATTATCTCCTGTGCTCATTTGTCTTTCGTGGGCGGCCAGCCTTCTTGGGGGACTTGAATGAGTTTGTGATGTTGTAAAGATGCAATATTCTAGAAATCACAGTCTTGGAACAACCAACTTCTCTTGCTATGGCTGATAGGGTCACCCCTTTGGCCTTCATCTTGACAACCTGCTGCCGGGGGGTTTCAGTCACTTTGGAACGGCTCACCATTTTTGCAAAATCAGTGAAAACTGGAAAATTTGGCTGCCAGTTAAGTAGGGTTTGTCAGATAATTAAGGAAATTAGCAACAGGTGCCAGATGAACACTAATAACTTGCAGATATCTGAAAGTGTTCTCTAACTTTAATCATTGCTCTTTTTCAATTCTATCATTTAAGTTTTTTATGCTGTGCTTTAGAATATATACAATTTATGAAATAAGCTTAAAATACTGCTATTTCACTCCTGTTAGGATAATTTCACATATGACTACACAATGACATTGTTCTCTAATTTTGATCTCCAGTGTACATGTACAGGTACACATGATCAACTTGGATTGCCAAGTACCTACTGGCATTCAGAGACTCATGCTGTGGTACTAGTGGGTCAAGATCATGTCAGGAAACCCCTAAACATGTACACTGCAAACTAAGCGTGATGCTGAGAGGAAGTGTGTGAGTTTCCAGCAACCTTTTTTCTTTAAAGACATATTTAAATCAGATACATAAAGCAAGTTAATTACTTACTAATATGATTAACAACATAATGTCAGCTAATACTGAAGACATTATCGTCAGCTAGTTTCACTCTAGTCATTATCATGCTTTTTGTCAAAGTAATGTAAAGATCAATTACGCTTCAAAAGATTTAATATTCACTTATATTACCGATATATTACCTACAGGCATAATTGTCACACTGGCTCCTCCCCACTCCTCTTCATTTAGGTTTGCTTTCTTATTTCCGTTATCCACGTGCATCTGTTTTGTTGTGGTTTGCCACGCCCATCTCCGCCCGTTATTGTTTTCACCTGGTTCTTGTTCGTCTAGTCATTTGCGTGTATATTTAAACCCTGGTTTTCAATTCGTCTGTATCAGTATTTGTTTGAGTATAGTTGCATGTGTTTATAGCCTAGTGTTTGTTCTGTGTCTGTCATTAGTGTTTCTAGTTTCTGTTTGTATTTCATGTAGTTGATCACCAGTACGTCTTATCTTCGTGTTGGCTATGTTTCTTTAGACAGGTATTCTGGTAATTCGCCCCTGGACCGCTGTAATGACACTGATTATGGATTTGCCCTGAGTAAATCGCGCTCTACTCTGCACATGCGTCCGCCTTCTAATCACTCCTCATTAAAATCATTTTTACCGTAGAAAAATTTATTTTCTCCTTACCTCAGAGACGACAGGCTGTAACCGGCCATTTCTCTCTGTTCAATTTGCTAGAGTGGACTCGCGTGTCCATGGTCACATCTCTGTCAACTATATCTCCATGTATTATCAACGTCGTTGCTCTCAACGTTAGGAGCTGGAAACTTGCATCGAAATTTTACCGTTGATCCCACTTTGATATCAAAAAATGTTAATGATATCAACATTTGTGATAAAATCAAGTGTATCAATATCACCTTGCGGGACTACTGGAGTACTTCCAGTAGTTAACTACCGGTTTAAAGTTTTTAGATTAGGTAAGGGAACAGGTACAACCGATTTTTCATCGGCAAACCAAAATTGGATTTTTGCCCACGTTTCCATAAAGCTGTAGTAACAACCTTGTGCATTACCAGATTTTTTTTATCTAAATAGCTAAATCTTGATATAAATTCCTCTGATGAAAGAATTAATGAAAGTGTTTTACCAGACTGTGAAAAAATGTTTAATGACCGAATTCAACAAGTGTCTTATTCTTCCACTACAAATATGCTTTGAGTTAAGGGGGTTGTTTTTTCCTAAGTACAGGGAAACACGGTTTGAAATTATTGTTATTGACTGCTCTACATAACAAAAATTTGAATGACAAATGCTGGAATACTAATTTAAGTTAATTTACTCCGTCACCAGTACACAATACCAATACAACATTAATATATGCTGGAACTACGAAGTTTATCACATTATAATGATATGTTTAATGAAACAATATTTTGTGTTTTTAATGGTGTCTTGAGAACATATTTAGACAATTTTCTGAAACACCAAGGAATATCAGAAGCCTGTAAAGTGGTATTCAGGCAAGCGCTACACTGTGGGGATAAGTTCAAAGGCACAGTGAGTAATGGAATGAGAAGATTTATTTTCTCCTGTGTCCTTCAGATGGCACAACTTGATAAAGGCAGCATAACTGACTCAAAAAGCAATAATGCTTGTTCTCTTAAGGCAAAGACCACCTAGGACTTCTGGAATTACTGCATGCATAACGACAGAAAACATGTCATACAGAACAGCATGAATAAAGAACTGCAAGATGAATGCAGTTGAATAAACACCAGTCATGTAAAATGATTCCTATGATATACAGTGGAATTGTATCCATAATTGTTGATTATGACTCTAAAGTACTTACCATCAGCAATATGAGAAGTGATTCTGTGCAAGCCTATTATAGTAAGGCAAGCAAATTTAACAAGAACACCACATTTATTATTATTATAAATTAGTTTCAGGTTTTTTAAAGTCATATTTAGGTGTTGTGGCTGACTTTCTTCACTGCTAATTTCAGTGGTTCTACTATCGTACTCATTCTGCCTTAGAAATTGTGCAAATATTCACATTACGTCTGGGCTAAAAATAATGTTTTCCTGGACAAAATTTGAGTCCCTTGCATACACAAATGAATTACAGTAAAAACCTTTTGCTACTGTTTTTAATGTGTTCTTACCATCAAGAGTGAAGAAGCTTTAGAACATAAGTTCATAATAGTCACAGTAAATATGTTTCTAACTTAAGTAATTTAAAACTTAATAACTTAAAATTTAAATACAGATTTTGGACATTGCTTTTGGTATTGTCAGAACACACTGCAGAGAAAGTTCATGATACATAAGGAAAGGTGAAGTGGCAGCACACTTCAGTGCCATTAGATTTAAGGAGAAGGTAAAGTGGCAGCACACTTCAGTGCCATTAGATTTAAGGAGATAGCTCATCTCTGAGTGGACAGATTTCTTCAGCATGGGTAGCAACATCTCCACATCTCCCATTATCACTATACATGCACAGAAACACCTCAGGATATTGAAAATGCTCATTGTTACTGACTGTACAGAAATCCTCAAGCTGTTTCTCTCTGTCTCTCACACACTAAAACACATACGCAGTGGTTATTTTCTAGACACATTGTGTAGATCGGTACATTCACAGAATGTGGAAGAAAAAGTAACTGAGTGAGGGGTATTTGCTAAAAATTCAGAAACATGGATAAGTGACAGACTTTCCACTTTCACACGTCTTCTTTTGAAGTGTCAGATACAGATGAGAGGGTGAATATTTTCTGAAGTCTGAGTGCATTCTTCAGCTATTGCATCTTTTTTAATTCTCATATGGGATTGTTAACTGCCAGACTCAATATAGGGTTTTCAAAAGCTTCTTTTCTGATTTTTTTTATTAATTTGAAATACAATAGTAATTCTCTCTACCATCTGCTCAAACTTGGATATAGAGAAGTAAATTATAAGAGTAGTGACATAAATCCTTGTAGAACTGCAGAATTACAACACAATACAAATAAAATGCGAATAAAATTACACTATTCAACAAATAATAGAAATTCTAAACAGTAGTTAGATTCTGTATTTATTCTGAGATTTTGTCCCACACAAAATACATAGGGTTTTCTTGGGTTTTGGGGGGGGGGTTAAGTATGGAAAAGCAATACCAAGAAAAGTGCAGACACTCGGTGTTGTCAAACTGTTGTAAGGGATGTTCCTGAGGCCAAATATAGATGTCACTTAAAAACCACACCTGGCAGAAATTCTAAAAACAGATTCAAATTCAGTGTAAAAAGTACTATATAGTCCACCTATTTGAGTTTACAGACAAAAAAATTGTCCTTGAGATCTTTCATGCATGCAGTGGTATCCATTTCATTTCAGTACTTACAAAGGACATGTATTCCCATAAAGGGTCAAAAGGTAAAGTTATATGTTATATTTTGGAAAACCACACACAAAAAACAATACATATTGAGACAGAATTTCAGTGATATTACTTAGACTGGAAATACACTGGATTAGTGTAGTTTTCATTTATCAGGTTTGCATATGTTCATTTTAAGATCTATGACACTGTCAACAAAATGCATATGGGGCCACAGCAGCAGTGAGAAAATAGAATGCTATTTTCCTCTAGTAATAGTTCAACTGTGAGCAAAAATCTCTGCTGCATAGCACCTAAACATTACTACTGAGAGATTACTATTACGAGAAATTTGAACTTTCCATTCATTATAGATAATAACGATAAAGATTAATAGAGTAAAATCCTACATTGGCCATAAGAATATAAATCATGCTTTTAGTATCAATTGATATGAAAAGTGATGATGATGATGCACAGGAGGTTCTACTTGATAATCAATGCATCCCATACTTCTACCACCACATTGTTAACTACAAGTACTAAGAGGGATTTAACCTTAGGGTCTCCTTTAGCAGATCATCTTGGGTATCAATCAGCTAACCATTTAGATATATTGTATAAGATTCTGGGTCCCAAATACCTGGCACACCCACATAGCCTTAAGATAGGAACATACCATTGACTATTAAGTTAACAGGCTTTTGTCTGAATGCTATTTTTAGTCCCCTCTAAAATCAGCCTACCATAATCACAACTTTCTGGATATATTGCAGAAAAGGGATGGTATCAGCCCAAGTTATAACAGCCTGAGTAAGAACATTATAGGTTCCACATTATTTAAGGTCATCGTGGTTCTTAACAGAGTTTAGTCTCCAAGCTTACCCAGTGGATCTCAAACCTGTGGAAGATACATAATAGCATAAATGAATCTGTTGGTCAATATTCACAGTAAGCAAATGCTAGCACTCAATCTCAATGATTCAGTGACACACTAGAAGCATACCAAAGGAATATTGCCAAGAAGGCCTCTTATAGTCATGTACATCCATCATGTCTCAAACAAAACTGATCTTAACAGATTGAATAAATATCAAATGATGATCATTTCTACTGCAGTGCTGGACAAGTTAGTGTTAGTTAGCTAGAAGGAGTAAGTTAGCTACAGAGTGGATTTCTAAGAGATGAACTAGCTAATTAGCAGTTCAGTTATGTATTGTAGATTAACTTAAGTTAAACATGCATTGGGTTGACAAAATACATGACAAGTAAATATTTGACAACACATACTGTTTATTTGAATAGTACACAGACAGGAAAATAAACCAAACCGCCATGTCATTCTATTTAGCTAGCTTGCTTTTAGTAAGTTAGTTAGAACTTGCTAGCAGCTAGTGTTACCTATACTAACTAGCTACTTGGTTTTGATATTGACAACATTAAACATCAAAATTAATCTTGTTAACTCACGATGAACCTTTCAGTGTAAGATGATCTGGCTTCAGCCAACAATTCCAAGCCAAAACAGAACAGTAAACTCTTTGTTTACTTTTTTCTGTGTGCATGTAGTTTGTGTGTATCTACTGAAGCTTTTCAGGTCTCAGTTCTTACAGATAATTTACTCTTTGATCAGGATGCCACTGTTTCACATTCAGTGACAAGTGCTTGTCTTCTTATTTCTGGCCAACCTAGTGGGACAAACTGCTAACTAGCTAGTTAGTTAGGTAGCTGGTACAATTTTGAGGATTTTTTTGAGGAACTGAATGGTTACTCTGTGTGTGTGTGTGTGTGTGTAGGCTGGTGCAGCTAAGTCGGCAACTAAGAGACTCAAATTATATCATTTATTATGAAAGCTGAGCACTTTGTGCCAGGTTTTATTTGGACCTAACCAGAATGAGACCACGCACACTGAGGAGAAAGCCAGCCATGGAGCAAGTTAGTTAAAATCCAACAGATTTATTGCCTCTACTTAATATGCATTCATGATTTCATGTAAGTCACTTATTTGTTTGATACATATTGAGTGTTACAAGGTGAGCATTAGCCCATTTATGATACAGAGTAAATTTATGCATTGATAATTGGCAGTGTTGGCCTGCTACCATGGTAGCTGTTAGCTAACCCTATCTTAGAGTCTGACTGCTAACTTTCTAATGCCTTCAAGTTTACTTCACAGGCTCATGTTGATGTAATACTTTAATATTTAGTTTGTACCAAATATATTTATATATCTAGAGCATGTTATTTGTTTCAAATTTTCTCTCTTGCTTATTTGTAGACCACATTATATCAGATTACATCATCTTATGTCATCTCCTCACATCGTAATAATAATATTGCTCAACCTATCAACTTACCCTACTGTGTACTCAGCTGCGAGTGTGACACGTTAAAAGAAGTTAGGATGGCTCATGAGACATGGGTTCTGTATGAATTCTCTGTTATCATTTAGTGAACAACATTTGCCTCTCAATGTCTGCTACACTTCATGGGCTCTAACAGGCCTTCCTGTGTCTATCTTCCCAGTTGCAACCTTTCTTCAAGTTAAAACAGTCCTTATAGTGAGATCAGGAACCTCCACTGTTGGAAATTCTCCCAAAGAATAACATCCTCAGTAAACAAGAAGAACAGACCATAAAGTATTCTATCATCAGGTTCTTTTATTGTAAATATAATGAGTCGGACACTTGTAGTTGAAGTTAAATGATACTTTACTTATATAAGGGCAATCTATATACATAGTAAAAACAGGCAACAATCAAAACCAGGAGAAGGCAATCAGAAAGCCTAGGGAAAATCTGAAGATTAGAGTTCAGAAATAGGTTGTTACCAAGAAAGCAGGAGCACAGGCAAAGGTAAAATGGGGAAATCCATAAAACGTAGTACAGAGAAGACAGAGTCAAACACACGATCAGAAATGGTCATAGGAAAAACCGTTCTGTATGCTAGGAGCAAAACTTATATTTCGGCAATATTTCAGAAAGAATACATAAGAAAGAGGGGGGGGGAAATGCACTAAAAAAATGCAGTAAAACTGACAAGAGGTGTAAACAATCAGAAGTTCAGGGATGACAATCTAGGTAGTGGTAGCAGATTAGGATTAGACAAGTGTGTGTTTTCCACCTGCTGGGACTGGGGGTGATGGGAAATGGACTCTGGAGTTGCAGAGCTGAGAGGCAGCATGACAGCTTCAAATATTAAAATAGTTTTGTTATTTGAAATTTGAACTTCACACAAAAAGTAGATTTCAGAAGTGTAGGCAGTGTTTTCTAAACTAGTTAAACAGCTGTAAGTTAATGCGTTGTGTGTGTGTGTGTTGTTTTGGTCCATCTCATCTCTGTTCCTCTGACACAGGTCTGTGCCATGTCTCTGACACCGGTCCCTGTCTCTACTCGTCCATACCAGATTCATTTTCATGCCAGATTCCCCCGATAAAAGGTGGAAGAGGAAGGAGGCTGTTGTCCGTGTGTGCACACGTTTGAGAGCGCGTTGGTCTGTGGGACCTGAAGTGGTTTCAAACTGTTGCGGCATGGCCCAGCGGGTTTCTTTGCCAAGTTTTCGGTGCCTGGTGTAACACTGTCTTGAGCGAGCCCTGATAGGAACCGCTCTGTGGAGAACCATAGCTCAGAGGCCTTTGACAAAGTACTCAGGGTATTGCTGAGAGGACATCCCTGAGTCAGCCTATGGTGTGCCAACCTTAGATGGTGTGCCAGCCTTCTCCACTGGAGACTTGATGATTGGTTGCCGATGGTCAAATGGAACTAATTTCAACTCAACAGCTGAAGATGACCTCAGTCCTTTGTGTAAGCCGATTCACCTGCTACCAATGAATTTTCACTATTCTTCCCTATTCTTGTATCTCATGTACTTCCCAGAAGGGTTCTTGAAGTTGTAGAAGACAAGAGTGAGTACCACATAGTAGTATGAGATGTCCACAGACACGTGCACATGTGGAACCAGCATTAGCAGAGTGGACCCAAGTACCTAACCATTAATAACCTTTCTCAGAAAGACTATGATCGGGGGCTTACAAAGAGGCCTCCATGATAACAGAAAACATCAATCCTGTATTGTATTATTTTTATTTATATATATATCAGTAAATAAACGAGGGAAAAGGGAAAGAAAACAGAACAATCTCGCAAGCATTCACAAACAAACTACTCTAGGGATATCTAAAGGTCATAAACTGTGGTAATTTATCAAGATTAGCATTGATCTTCATAGACTATTCTACCATTATGGTTTGAACCTGAAAGAGAGCATGTAAGTAGTTACTTATCCTTCCCATAACTATGTGGTAGATTTAAACACAGATTTAACATAAAGGCAAGGTTAACAAAAGAAGAATTACAGAGATTATCCATAAACAAACAATAGGACCAAACAGTAATTAAACAGTACCATCCATAATAGTTCATTCAGATTTTCAGAACCAGTTCATGTCCAACTGACTTACCAAAGGGTGATACACTCTGGTCCTTTCCCGAAGTGATATCTGAGAAATACATAGAAAATCCACTTGATGAGAGGAATCCATTGGTGATCTTTCTAATCCAAAAAGTAGGACTTTTGGGGGGAACATCTCAGGATGCAGTACCATGACCTTCCTCTTTGCTCCTTTCAGGGCTTCTAGGGTTGCACTGAAGTTGTAAGAGTGGCTCTGGAGGGTGTAACAACCATAAATATTTTACAACAGGATCCTTGATAGGGGTTGCCATTGCAGGATGGCCAGAAGCCTACGTGACTGTTTGTTAATAAGGTCCATTGTGGAAATTTTACCCTTGAGTGACCAGGGCCAAGGCAGAGGTCAAGGGGGGAGTTTGCATTCTCTGCTACACTTATATTTACTGGTGGTTTGTTGTAAATAGTAGTGTATATATCTGTTGTGGATCTTGGTGTCTATAGGGAGGGGCTGCCATTTTTGTTTGGGCAGTGGGTTTTGTCTCTGTGTTTTGAATAGGCCATGAGACGTCTCTGTATGTTTTCTTTTGGAGAGTGTAGTTACTCACCATGTTCTTTTCTTCCCAATTCCTGTTTGTATGTTTGTTTGTATGGTCATTCTGCTATGTAAATAGATTTGAAATAAGTCATATTCATCTTGTCTGGCTCATACCTCACACGATTTCCGACTAACTTAGCAGTTACCGTATCGTATAACTATATCACAACCTATAGCCTAGACAAAGATGTAACAGCATTTCTCACTGGTTGTAAGGTAACAAGTATGCCATATTTACTTATGATGCTGATTGTACAAAGCTTAATTTTCAGAACTCGCAGTGCTTAGTTGTACTACATTATATAAAATTATTTTGCTGTTGAGTCCAAATGAATGGGTTGATAGCATGGGGGAAAACACTTCCAGAACATTACTGTTCAACACCCATCAAAATGGGTGATGACTCCACAACTATTAAAATCACTTAATTTCTGCTTACATTCTTTACATCAGATATCTTCTAGCATTTTTCCAGCTCCCTATTTGCCTTATTACCAGTGAGCTCAGCCTCACAGTGTATTGGGGTTGTCAACACAAAAAAAACCTTGCAAGTGTCTAGAATTACTTATAAAGCCTAGAAAATATCTAAGCCCAAAAACCTTTCTCAGATGAGGCCATTCAAACACGGATTTTTTCCGGATCAGTGGCATCTCCATGGAGAACCACTTCACACCTGAAAAGGCATCTAAGGATTTTTCTGTTCTCAGCAGGCGAAAAGCATCCTTGCCAGGTTTTACTTTTCAGCCGATGATAATTAAGGTATCCTATTAAATTCAAATGCACCAAAAGATATTCAAAATGTAGTCTTATTTTGTCTGTTTCAGGCACTGGTACCTGATTATACTCACTTGTCTAATCCAGTATGGAAAACCTGAAAATCATTGACAACCATGTGAGTTCTGCTGTTCACCTTAGTGAAAATGTGGCAGTGGCTGATGATCTTCTTAATGATTACTGTGGGGGAGGCATTAGGGCTTCAGCTTTCATAGGGTCTTTAAAAGCTGATTAAGTGGGCCTTAACTGAATCATAATCAGAGGGAGGGATAAGCCTGTACCTCTAACAAACAGATACCTCATCCAGTAGGGGACTCTCATGGGTTATGAAAGTAATTCACACCAAAGCACCTCCAAGGGCAGGAAATGCAACATGAGCTTATTCTGGTTCTACTAAACAAGTGAATAGAATCAATCAGACCAGATATCATTAACAGAGACTTGCTAGCTATAATATCCCTGTGTGATGATCCTCTGTAACACTTTGGGGTAAATTAAATTTGAGCACAAATCAACACTGAGAATGCAACATGTGTAAAGCTTTACATCAGTTATGCCTACATTTATTAAAATAATGTAAGTGGTGCCCTTGGACACTTTAAACAAAACTAGAGGTGGCAGAAAAGTATCCATTTAACCTCAGCCCTTAAAAAAGGGCTCAAAATGACCAGTGCAGCAGCTATTAACAGCCCCTGCAGGCAGACACTCTGGATACCGACACGTAACCTCAGTTGCTCCAGTCCATCAACCTGTTACTTTAGATTGAACATTACAGCAGTACTTAAGAGTTTGTTTCAACTGCCTGAAGGCTCTGTCCCACACACTGGATTTAAAAAAAGGAAACACTATGCCTCCCAAACTACCCATCATAATATTAATATATGATGTTCATCCCAAATACACCAGGTACTTGCACTTTGGACAGCAAATACACTTAAGTATTTTCCTCGACTTCTGAAAAAAAGATTTTAATGATGGTCCTAACAACTACTAGGTCGAGAATACATGTCATATCTACTCCGCTAATACTCACAGCAATCTGGGAAATGCAAACCTCACATGAAATTTGTCTCTGAAAGTTAGAAGGCTCTAGTCTCCCAATGACTGAATGGAGTTGGCTCATTCCTGTAAAGTAGGCAGCTGTGGATGAGAATTTTGCAATATAACAGTTTCATTTCTAGAATGGCGGCCAATATGACCAGGTTACTGACAATGTCAGTATTAAGGACACCTTTTATATGGCTAAATCTTATTAAGATTTTGTACTGAACGAGATTCTATACTGAACGAATGCACTCAAAGAGCAAATTAAACTGCTCTTGTTACATGTTCATTATATTGCTGTATTTGGTTAGTTGGAAGGAATAAACAATACTTGTATTTATAAATATCAGCAAGTTTTTTTTTCACACACGCACACAAAAAAACTAAAACATTTGTTGCCTACTCTTCTAAATCTCTACCTTCTCATTTCTACCTAATAGCTTCCCTAGGCATTTTGCAAAGAGCAGGGTGATTTACGTGCTTCACACATTGGTTTCTTGATGTATCAGAGTTTGTCATTCCTTCAAGAAAGCTGAGGTCTGTTTTATCAGTTAAAAAAAGCATGACAATATTCGTGTAAAGACTCACATTCAAGCTGCCTTTCTGCAAAGTACAATAAGAACATCATCATTATACTTCTTGCAAAATCTAAAAATCTTTTTGGTATCTACCCTCTATCTCCTTGTCTGTTCTGGATCTCATTTTTAGCCTCCCCTTCCAGATGCTCATAGAGGAAATATCCACTGAAGCTAAAGACCCCTATGGTGTAGGTTGGAGTATTGGTTATTGTTGAAGGTACCTTCGGGCTCAAGGAACTAGATTTAAAGAACACAAACCAACTCCCCTCTAGATTAGCATAGGCTATATGATAAAAGATATTAAAAGATATATAATGAAAACATCTAGGCAGAGCTCTGATCTTCTTTTATTGCGTTGTGAAGATTTGTATGATAGACTAGTGCTCTAGCATGTTTTAGTGATGAATGGCTAAACAAAATATCTTACTAGAGGAGTAAAGGAAGAGGCTGAGTTCCAAAGGAAGTGTAAAGAGAAAGTTGGTCCACAACCAGAATTTGAAGAGGCATTTATAAGACATGAGAGACAACAGAAAAATGGGATCAAGGAAGGAAAAATAAAACTAATGATTTTAGTGAAAGAGAAGGGAGGAAAAAGAGAAGCAAATGGATGCATGAACAGAGAGAAACGAGACAGCAAAGAAACAAGCAACTAATGACTGAAAAAAATCCCCAGATAGTCCAGCTAATGATTTGAATGAGATGCAACACTTGCCAATTACCCCTCAGTGACAACTGTCCCATCAGCCAAAATAGCCTTGAACCACCACTACCTCACTGGAGAGAAACCCACTGGGTAGAAACCTGGGACTCACAACCCTAGCAACAACAGCCACAAAAGCCCCAGGACTTATCAGCCTGCAGGACTATCTGACTTTCTACCGCTTTTCCAGGATAACCTTGGTGTTGTAAATTCAGTTTGGAATGCAGTAACCATTTACTAGGCTGTAACCCTAATCAGTGGAATTTCTACACTGGACTTTAACTCATCAGAATGACCAAATTTCTCTGTGCACATGTCAAGGACAAAGGACACTTACTACACAGACTATGTAGTTGCCTAAAGATAACAATATGCATAATGTGCAAACTTTTTCACAGGACAGTTGAGCCACATGGCAAAGGAGGAATGTTGATATTTTTACTTCTTCTCACAGCTCTACAGTGTAATAACAGCTTCATCACTATGGCCTCAAATGACCTCAAATGATGTGGTGTCTAGCTGAGTAGTGAAATCTTCAAAGTGTGGTGTAGCTTCTTCTACTATCCTAGCAATTATTGGTCCATTGTTTTTGTTTGTTGTTTTATTCTCTTCATTATATGTTTATATTATCATGTTTTGTTGTTTATTTCAATTAGTCAGTAGATAGATAGATAGATACATACATACATACACTTTATATTCATTGTTCATAAAATTACTGCTAATTTGATTACTACTAACTGCATTACTTGAAATCATATGAATCAACCAAACAGAATACATTAAATGTACTAGTCTGGCTTTCACATAAGAAAAGAATGAAAGTAATTGTTTAATGGCTCTGCCTATTGTATGTGTGTATTCGACTCTATCCTACTTACTGGCTAGGATACATCCTAATGACAAAACACTTTTGTAAGTCGTTCTGGATAAGAGCGTCTTCTAAATGCCTTATGAGTTGTTTGATAATGAAATGTTTGTAAACTTTCTTCAATGACAGGTATGAATGTGAGATATAGGAATGTATTTTTTCCTCTTTTTTCTGTTACTTTAGTTTTATATCTGACTGTGACTGGGTTTCATGCTTTTATGCTCTCAAGTGTTTGCTGTTGGTTCCCTTCTATTGATCATCTTTGTTTTTCATCTGGTTTGTGCTAATGTCTCTGGTTGTGTTCTATGTCTATATGTGTTCTTTGGTTTAGTCCCATGTTATGGTTAATTTGTATGTCTTCTCTATGTTCCCAGACAGTCTCAGTTCTGACCCTTGTTGTTTTGTTCTGTTTCTGTGAGTGCCCTGGCCCTTGGTTAGTTCTTTAGTACTCCCTGTCCTGTTTGGTTTAGTAATTATAGAATGTCCATGTGGTTCTCCTGTGTATTGTCTTGGGTGTTGACTTCCTTTTGTCATTTTTTTGTTGTCTCCCTATTGTATTTCTGAGTTCATTAAACCCTTTGGGTTTTCAATAATGCTTGCGCTTTCATGTACTTTCCTTGCGTTTGAGGTCTGCCCAAGTCCCTTATATGTGATTAACTTTCTTAGTTAGTTTTCCTCCCATATGCAATAGTCTCTTGATACTAATTTTGTTTGTTGGTTATTTCCTTTGTTTGTTTCACCACATTTTGATGTTTTTGTGAATTTCACACACCTAGCCATTATCAGCATATTGCTCTATATGCTTTATGCAGGTGTCCTTTTTCTCCTTTTGTCTTATGACTTGGTAAATGTATCCTTAGCTGCCAGATTGTTTCATGAGTGGTATCCTGTTTTCTGGTAAGAGAAAAATAATCGTGTTGAATTTTCAACTTTAACATGCTCATGCTATAAATCAGTGTAGTTTCTCTATTTAACAGGTGGTGCCCAACGTTATTTTATTGGATTGTCTGATTTAAGGGTTAATCCTGCAGCACTCCCATCAGCCTAGTAGTCCTCATCCACAATAATGTAAATAGCTAAATAAGCTCTCACTTTCAACTTCCCCTTAGACAAAAAAAAAACCCATGAACAGCCAAATGACCTTCAATGACAACTACCCCTAATTGGCAAATAACCCTGAAACCCTGTCATCCAACTACCCCATCAACCTAATAGCCTCCAACCACACATACACTGATGGATTAATGACTCCTCATAGCTAATTGCCTTTCTTCCAAAATTACCCTGTTCATATCTAAAATACTCCTCAAACACAACTTCCCCACAGCCTTTCCACAGTAACCCTATCAGGAAAATAGCCCTCAAGCATCCATTGCTAATTACTCCTCAACCAAAATTACCCCTACTGCCAAATATTCAACAACTACCACTATGAGCCTGATGGCTGCTTACTAGTGACTGCCATGTCTAAGCCACTCAGCCTGAACTACTCCAAAACCAGTTAAAAATACCCTTCCCAACCAAATGCCCTTAATATTTGGGCATATTTGTAGTTTTTTTTATGTATCCACCCCCAGGCCAAATGGGGTGCGAAGGATTAAATATCTTTATTGTGTACAGTAATCCATTTTACTTTTGTCATAAAAAATAAGTGCTTAAATTCTAGTGAGGTATTTACCTGAATGAGAAGGAGGAAAGGAGGAAGGAGGTGGCTGCTGGGATAACTCCTGTAAATAAGTACCTAATTAATAAGGATTCATCTGAAGGTACTCTAGATTTGTTCCATTGGTACTGTCCTTTACAACTCATTGAAGCTATATATAAAAATGGATAATACAGACTAATGATTTCCTGTTGGTTTTTGCTTGTGTAATTGTAGTTATATCGGTCACCTGCATCCAGCTATGAATTTGTGCCACTGATGGATTTGAAAATCTTATGTCCCTTTATTAATCTTACCTGTACCCTTAATAAAACCATCATCATCGTATCTAACCATTGACTAGGGGTCTGAATGAATGAAGGCACTGTTGCTAATATGTGCTGTTGACTAATGTAAAAGTGATTCTGTTGTATTTGTATGACTTGTGAATCCTAATTAATGATGTCGTGCCTTCTGTGTTGATTTTTCCTGTTTATTAATGTTTTGCTGATTTTGCATGATTTAGTTCAAAGGAAAAAGCCTGTAATTCATCAAGGAAACTGTTTGTACTTAACAAGTATTTGCCAAGGGCCAAATGTGTTCCAACTGGAAAAATTTGTTCCCTGTAATACTGTCCTCCTTTCTCTTGAAAACGCACACTGTTGTGATGCTGGTGAAGTGTACATGTGTATTACTAAATTGGGAAATGGGTGGAATGCCCCCTCTGGGTTGGGAGTGAATTCTTGCCCCAAGTGTAGGAGTTCAAATATCTCAGGATCTTGTTCACTAGTGAGGAAAGGATGGTTGACAGATGAACTGGGGCAGCGTCTGCAGTGTTTCTGTCCTGGTGAAGAGGGAGCAGAGCCAAAAGACAAAGATCTCAAATTACCTGTCAATCTACGTTCCAGCCCTCAGCTATGGTTCGTCACAGGGTTGCCGGACTCACCCTTAGAGATAGGGTGAGTAGCTTGGCGATCCGGGAGAAGCTAGAAGTAGAGCCACTGCTCCTCTGCGTTGATAGGAGCCAGCTGAAGTTTAGGCATCTGGTCCAGATGCCCCCTGGATGCTTCCCTAGGAAGGTGTTCCAGGCATGTCCAATGGGAGTGGGGGGGAGATCCTAGGACCTCTTTGCCTAGGTTTCTGCCCCCATGACCCAGACACGGATAAGCGGTGGAAGATGGATGGATCGATGGATGGAAGGTGTGATTGTTACATTTTGACAATCACAGAGCGAGATGCAAGTGTGAAAATGGAATGGAGGTAGTCAAATAGTCAAAATACAGAAAGTATGAAAGAGAATTAAAAAGTCGACAAGAGTTCTCCTATCAGAAGCAGGATTGGCAAATGGTTCAACACCTCAAATGCAAAGCACTGGAGTGAGGTTCCTGTGGGACAGTAACAATAAGGTTGTGAGGGTATATATAAATATGATCATTTTTTTTTTTGTATATATATGAAGTTACTTCATGGTGTGTGTTTTTCTGTTGATAACTCTCCCACATTTTCCCATTCAGTTTCAGTCTTCTTTCATCATGTTTGTCATGTGTGAGCCTTCACCATTATAATAGAGCTTGTCCTTCGGACAGAATATCTTCCAACTTCTGAAGGCTGAATTGACGTTAGAACAGGGATGCAGCCATCAAATAGAGAGACTGAGTGAGGCACAAATGAACTTGAAGATGGGTGGGGAAAGGACTGAGCCCTGAAGAAGAGGGTACTGAGTATTAGAGAGAGAAGTGCAATGACAGCAGAACTGGTTCATATCTGGCATCTGAAAAGACTGCATAGGAAGAGGTGGCACTAAGGTACTTCCTGAAAGCTCTGCTGTCAGAGGAGCTGAGACAAGCTGAAGCAGCACATGCAGTCCGCCGTGCTGGCCAGCCTCCAGGCAGCCATTGCTCAGGCAGAGAGAACTCATTCAGTGCTGGACATCACTTCGGACGACACAGTGCTACACGTTGGAGGAACTCGGCGAGGAGACGATGTGGGCAAATGCTGGCAGAGCAGCCAGTGTGCTGGCAGTGTACAAAGTGAGGACACCTGCCAGTCAATGCCATGAACCCCAGCCAACAGGAAAACGGTAAGGGTCCTACTCAGTGCGGGGCAAGCAGCCACTGGAAGGACAAACCTCAGTTTCAGCACTACAGCAAGGAAGATCAGCTGCAGCCATGGACTTTGGGTTGAGTGCAGTGTATGCAGAAAGCTCACAGAGGTTGTAAAAATTGCAAGGTACTGTGCAACAAAACAGGACATTTCAGGCAGCTGAGTGTGCTGATGCAAGAAAGTGCATCTGAAGTTCTATCCAAAACATCCTGTTTCTCTGGAAAGCTTCTGTACTACACTGCAGGTTACTCCCTGGAATCTTGTATGTATGAAATAGGGATTCCCTACCTCTTAAATCCCAATTTGACCCCCGCAGAGGATTAATACACAATTATATACAATAATAGAAGAGGATTACTTCCATAAATCTCTTTTAGCTCAATAACCATCAAGAAAAATGTTCAGATCTATTGCTAATTAACATTTTCCCCATATACTGTGTCTCATTTGTTGGTGTAATAGCATAAATAACTCACATCACCGCTACAGAGTGTCTTGTCACAGCTGGGTAGTTTCTCACTTGAGCAGATCTCAATTTTATCCTTTATGCACTTAATTTACAATCCTACAGCAGAACTATTCCTGTTGATTGATGATGTACTTTCAGCCTAATCAGAGACCTCATTAGAATATGCCATATTATTCAGCCTCAGCTCCTCCAATAACAATGAAGGCAAACTGAATCTTTCCTTGTCTGGTATGGTGAAGCTACAGTTTCAGAGAGACTGCAGCTACAAATTTTGTATAGATGTACAGCAGTGCTGGTTGAAAGCCATGAGTCTTCAGGAGGGATTAAAGTAGGGCATACTCTATAAGCTGTCAAATACTTTTCACTGCAACTTGGTTCTGAAATTATTATAGTTTATAAATGATGAAAGTGAACTATTTAAAGCTCTGTGTCAGAACTGGCATCAAAAAGCAGCATTTGCCCCTTAATAGTGTGATTCTGCACTGAAAAATCACAAATACCCAACTACTTGGATATGATTAAAAGTTTCTAAATGAAGAAGAGATAAGACAACATTACAAATATAACATCTCTTCATATATCCTTCCATAGGTGAAAAAAATCACCAGCCTTTTGATCTTCTGTTTGGAATATGGCAGGCTGGAACTGATCCAGTGCTACTCATTTTCATGCCAACTCTGTGCTGTTTAGATTCTCACTTGTATCAACTCTTTTGCCCACCATTAGAGCATATTCTCTCGTTTTTTAGCAGTCATATTCTAACCTTGAAATCAAAATTCTATCTATCTGTCTGTCTGTCTGTCTGTCTGTCTCTCTCCCTATTTCAGTTCACAAATGTTTCACTTCAGTGAATGGCAGGTCTATTTGCTGGAAGAAAGATTTGGTCTTCATCATTTTGGGTCTTACTGAATAATAAAACATCTTTATATTGCATGGCAATGTTTTATAGATTGTATACGGTAAGCTGTTAAACATTAAGTAGAAATGTTGTGGCAGAAAGACTTTAGTTCTTAAAGTCATACTGATATTATGTGCAATGAAAACATACAAGCCATTACATAAATTATGTTAAACATCACACCATCTGCCTTCTACCTACCAATATTATCCAATTTACACACATGCCCTTAGGCACTCTGAATCAGAGAAGTGGGCTTGTATCTGTTGTGCAGAGGAAATGAAGAATATTGATCCAGGATGTACTTCCTAGTATGGCGGCCAACCAATCAAATACATCCACAATCACAAAGAAAAACTAATAGTGGAAAAGCTATGAATAACTAGAATCAGATATTAATATTTTTTTTTACTTTGGTAAAGGTTTAGTCATTGAGTGAAACTGTTTTATTTAGTGCATTTCATTTAATTTTAATTTAGCTCAGCAAGCAAGTATATCTAGCAGTGTATATGTGCATTACTAGTTTATTTGCAGAAGACGTCCTGTGGAAT
Source organism: Tenebrosternarchus preto (assembly GCA_025802075.1). Taxonomy (NCBI): domain Eukaryota; kingdom Metazoa; phylum Chordata; class Actinopteri; order Gymnotiformes; family Apteronotidae; genus Tenebrosternarchus; species Tenebrosternarchus preto. The sequence goes on along the minus strand of JAOYMR010000010.1, from coordinate 4,732,020 downwards.
TTATAGCATGAAATATCTTAGCACAAGTACACTCAAAGGATAGCCTGTGGTATACAGAGAATGGAGAGGAAAACAACACAGCATAAACCTCGGTTAACTATCTTAAACGTTTTAATGTTTAGTTTTGCCAGACTGCAAATGGTTTAATTGCATTTGTCACACAAGTGTCAATGCCATTTCAACAATGTGGAAACAGTCATTGATGTAAGGTCATAAAGAGATACCTTTTATATTAGTCCTATAGTCCTGTGAATACACCACAAACCCACACCAGTCTGTACCAGACTACTGTATGAAAAAAGACCTGTCTCTGAACTTGAAGATGAATGGTAAATCTTTATTAAAACAAAAGCAGTAGCAAAGTACACGAATATACTACAGATTCAACAGAACTGGACTGAAAAACAAGTTGTGAAAAAATGCACCACATATACATTTAAAAATATCACCTCCCACCTAAGATCCTCTTGTGAAGAATGTGACATCAGTCCTATATTACCAATGTAATTACAGTCAGTATGGAAATACCACCCAGTCCCAACTATGATGACTCAATGGAAATGAGTTCTGATGCCTTCATGTCAAGAACAGTCAGTCCCCTTTGTCTATGACGTTTGTTGATCTACTAAAATCTTTTTTGTTGATCTCTACTAAAAGTTTGATTACATCAGAGCAATAGCCATTGCTGCTATTCCTGTTACAGTTTTTCACATGTTAAATAAGTCAAAAGGTCTTCCCATTTTGGGGGAGATATTTTGTTATGATAATGATGTCACTCAGTGCAGCAAAGTGAGCCTTTGGGTCTATAGTGTAATTTCTTACACAACATGTAGTAGCAGCAGCAGCAACCCAAATAAACATTATGTTACATCCAAAATGTTTACCAGCTATAATGCCAAGTTCCCGTTGATTGCTGTTGTTCCAATTTGAGCATATTTTTAATTAAACATGACCAGTTTGGGTTCTAGAAAGTTATTTAAAAATTAAATTAAAACATAAGTTTTGGCCCAGGGATGTGTTGATTTTTTTAGTATGTCTCTTTTAGTACCCACATAACAAGAGGAAAGCAGGCCACCTTTGGACCTTTGATGGCAAAGCTGGCGTTTCACCAGTGGCTGCCATTTAGCTGACCTCTGACTTTCTGCATTTTCCCAGGCAGTCCAACATCAGTTAAGCAACACTGAGGAAGAAATTATTTTCTGGCACTCACTTTACAAATATTACAAATATGTTTCCGTTTTGTTTATTTTGCTTTTATATTTATTTTATTTATAGACAAATAAAGGCAAAATGTTATTCTTGTAAGTGCTGACTAACTTGTATTGCAGTTTTGAATATATCCATTTTATAATTGTGCTAGTTCTGTGCATCAATTTTCTGAGCTAGCTAGCTAAAATGAAGTAAAAACAGACACACAAAACATCCTAACATTAGTCAGTCTACTTATGGTCTTGGCAGCTACTCCAAAATCATGTATAGATGGGCTAATGGTATATAGATGGGAAACAGGCACAGTAGATGTATGTGAATCACCAAACGGCCCTGGTATCACTAATGTTAATGCCAACTACATTGAAATGCCAACTACATTGTAACTCAAACAATGGAATTCAAACTATGAAATTCCTTCTTCTAGGCTGGCCCACTAGGTTGTCCTGGAAAAATTGTATTTTTAAGTGATGTATTTCTCAGTCATTCAAAATGATATTTAGGATTCTTGGCTCTGGCAGCTTGATGTTCAGGTGAAATCTTCTGGTTGCATGTGAAAGCAGCTCTATCAACAACTGCTTTTGTGGAAAGTGAGTGACCACTGGCAATACATGTTCAAGCAAGGTTGCTATGTGGAAAATTAGCCTGTCACAACACAGTTCAACTGTGGATGTGTCAGAGTCACGTATATGATACATTTCTAGAAGCAAGAAAGCACTGGTGGACTAGGAGTATTCACAGTACTGGATAGCAGAAGAATACTCCCACACGTACATTTGTCAGAGACTATACTATATCATAATGGAATTAGAAAAGTATGGAGAAAAAAGTATCGCATCATGATACAAAGTGTAGTCTTTCTAGTTTATTAACAATATAGAAGCTCAAAAAGAAGAAAGAGATGATGTGGAAGAAGAGAGTGATGGTGTGGGGTGACATGATTGGTCTAAGGTGGAATCAACAACTAGATGATTGGTCTTAAGGATGGGGTGAGAAACACCAAGAAGTGGCCTCCACTAAGAAGGTGTTTGAATTACGTTCGGATCTGGGTCAGACCGACCGTCAGATAGGAACGGTGTTGTGTATATGCCGAAGGACAGTCTAAAAGATAATTTAGACGTCAGTAGGACTGGGGTCAGCCCAACCGCCAACTAGACTACCAAGAGAAAGACATTTAATTCAGAATGTAACATGGATCATGAATGATTAAATTCCCTTACAATGATCACTTTGATATTGTTTGTGTCACAGTAGCCGCCCTTGACTCCTCCCTTGTCCCGTGTCTGTGTGGGCATGTCTTTGTGTAGGTGTGTCCTTGTGCTTGTCAGATGAGTGTGTGCGTCGGTGTGTCGATGTGTGTGTCGTAGGCGTGGTGCTGAACGTTGGTTTCATTATCGTTATTCGTTTCACCTGTGTCTTGTCTAACGTGGGTGTATTTAACTGTGTATGTCACCTCTTGTTTGTGGTTATTGTCGACGTGCATTTGAGTACCTCGTGTTACATGGTTTTCGCCAAACTTAATAAAGGTGCCTTTTTATGTTTTTTGTTTGTTTGTTTGTTTGTTTGTTTTCTGCAGTGCTCGCCATTCTAGTCTCTTTTCCCCAGCGTGCATCACTGCTATTGTTACAGTTTACTACTTTTTGGAGGGGAAAAATTACTTAAAGCTCCTTTAACAGTAGCTGCACAATAAATAAACATAACACAAGTTTCTTATCACTTTAGCAGGTTGCTTAAAATCTAAAGCATTCTTACATTCCACTCGACCATTTTTCTGCTTGCCTTCAAACGTCCACTACGTCAGCACTGTAGAAAAAAAAAATGATGACAACCATGCCTGGCTAACAGCTCGTTTGAGTACAAGGTTTAGTAACAGTTACATATCACTCAGGAAGAAAGGGGCTAACAGATGTTTCAGATGGAAAGTGAAGAAAAAGGGTGAAGAATGTATTTAATAAATGTTCCATGCAAAATAAACATCTGGAAATCTTTTAGCATGTGCACATCCTGTCTTTGGGGTGATCTACAGGCCAAGGGTGACTGTGCCATCTTCCCTACAGTGTGTATGAGCAGATAATTAGTGCAGGAGAGAACAGGGGGCACTGATGCAGAGGCTGATTGGACTCTCTGGGCTGATAAAGACCACTTCAGCTGAGCTGTGGACTGCCGAGTGCCTCTACTCAGCATGCCCATTAGCTATGGATTATGGATAGGGTTGATTTTGTAATTAGAGCTCAGCCCAGCCTCCTTAGCTTCCTTTTTGAATTATGCAATCATGCATAATTACTGATTCAAGTGCTTCCTCTATTAGAGGGACAACCACATCTTTATGGATGTTTGAAAATGTTTCACATAACAAAATTCTGCAAGTAAGAAAGTCACAAATAAGAAATATATCTTCAAATAAGGTATATAGAGTAAGCAAGAATATCTGTTTGAGCATATTGTGATTATCCAAGGTTAAAGTTTGTTTGTGTCATTTTATTGAATCCAATGACAAATGGGCACGTAATGGATTTTCTAAATAACTTTGAAAATAGAATCACTAAAGCTAAGGAACAAATAAAAAAAATAAACCTTTAGTTTGGCTTTAAGTACAGTGGGTTTGAAATGGTTATTTCAGTCAAAGAAATGTTAAGTGCTACTTACTATTTTACAAACCTAAAAATGTCATGCTTTAAATGGTCACTAAACCTAATTAATCTCTCTGGTTCATTGGTTATTTTAGTCCTTTCATGTATCTCCGTATCTGTCTGTGATTTAATAGTATATAAAATTGATATTGTAAACTAACAGATTTTTTTGTGTTTTCTGCTTGCTTAGGCTGTGAGCTGTGGTCTATTACTTAGATTGTTTCTCCCACAGAGATGGCAGACGATTAAAGGTCTGGTGGATGTTCTGTGGGAGTTGAAGTTATGTACTGTGTGTGCTAGTGTGGGCACTTTTCATACATTCAATGAAAAATGACCATTTGTTATATGCATCTATATTAATACAAAACCATGACTTTGCAGAGCAGACAAATTAAAAACAAAATCATAAACCATCATAGCTAGATGTTTTCTAAGATACAAAAAAGATATCCAAAATTTGCTTTGGATATTTTTGGGGGTGTAAGCTTACCTATTTGGAAGACAGTTGATCTTGCATTCTCCTTCAAAAAAGACGAAAGGAAGTTTTATCCTTAAAATCAGCAGAAAATTCTATACATGAACTGCTGGAAAATCTGTAAAGTATGGACTATAGTTAAATGTTTTTAAATAGAATTTGTCCTCTGTGCAGTGAAAAAACATAAGTTTCATCGGTTACTATATCCACCTGACATTACATTCAAAATGTATCACTTATATTTTCTCTACCTTCTGTCTGTACATTACCCAACTATACCAAAGGTAAAATGCATCTTTTGGCAGTCGTTAAAGAATTGTAATATTGCTAAACTAAGATACTTCTCTTGTTGGTGTTTTACCTGTATTGTTAGGTCCTACCTAATCAGATTAAGGTCTCAAAAGAATTAATACTTGTAGACAGTTACTCTGTCGGTGCATAAACTGAGGAGGTAGCCAGTGAATTTCATTCCCCTTTGCAGTCCATTCTCCTTATTACCTTTTGTGCCATTGAGGTCCATATCAGCACCAAATGCCATATCTCCATATTTTCTCTCTGGGACAGAAACAGCATTGGTCTGACCTTGGCTAGGCAATCAAGTTCCTAAAATATAAGGCACCTTTATCTCCATGGCAGTGAACCACTTCTACATGAGTAATGACTTACAACGGATGAAGTCAACTCTCAACTGGTTTACAATAGGCTATATCTGAACATTTTTTGAAGAGCACATTTCAAATTTATACATTGGTTTTACTGCAGTTATACAATATCTGATGCTAATATCTTTGACCTTTTCACATATCTGATGACCTTTTCACATATGCTTGCTTGAACAATGAAGTTACAAGTTGTAATGTGAAAACTTGACAAGTTTTCCTGTTGCTGATGTGTCAACACATCAGTTATTATGAGCACCTTAGCTTACAGGTTTTTAATGATGACAAAAACCTAGTTAATTTGTTCAGAAACTCCCACCCAACATTCAGCAATTCTTTAATATACATTTTGAATGTATAAGAGTTTAAAAGGAGCTGCACCATATTAAGCAGTTTAAATCTATCTTCAGATCTGTAATGATATAATAATTATAATTAAATTATAATTATTATTTAAGGAAATTGTGAGAGTGTTTGATATTAACGCTGATAATAGAATATATCAAAAAATCCTATTAATTTAAAAGACAAAAAATGGCATAAAACAGAAAATAAGTTCTGAGCTTGTTTAAACTAAGCAGGATGATGTTCAAAAGTAATAGATTACAGATAAGGGAGGGATTTGAGATTCTGTAGAGTTGTGTGTATTTTTGAGCCTTGAATATGTCAACACACTCACATGAATAATAAAACAAGCCTTCACTATCTGAAGTCCATTAGTCATATTTATAGATGGCCACATTTGCACATTTCTCTCTGTCTGGTTTTCATTAGTATTAGATACAGATCCAGCAGGATCTTATATAGAGACCGCAGGTGGTTATAGATGCTTCCATAGTAGAATGTACTATTCAGTACACAGTACATTTACATATTCAAAGTGTTTAAGCACTCAGACAGTAAAAGTGCATCACTTTTCTGGACCTGTACTTAATCACTGCCCAAATGCTTAAGAACTGCACCAATCACACCCTGTTGGAGATGTTGCACATGCACTTGAAAGTCAGCTTGTTCAGAGGACGGCCCTAATCACTTAGTTCCGTGTATATGACCTTAGATGCCATCAGCTGGCTAGCATAACACAGTATGGACAGGAAGAAAGGAAATATGCCATCCTTCCCACCCAGTGAAAGCATAGCAGAGGTGATGCTCAGTTAAGCTCAGGTCACAGAGGTGGTGGCCCTTGCTTTCCTGTAGTTACACATCATCATGCTAGCTATTAACAAGTATTGCACCACATGATCTTACAAGTAATGATGTGTCTAAACCAATCACTCCTGTCAGGTGCAAATAGAAATTAAGGGTGTTTAAGAGTTTTAATGATTGTCTAAACAGGAGAAAAGAGTGGATCAAAAGCCAAGATGGAGAACTGTGTTTATAGCCCTCTGAGCCAATAGACACTAAATAGCTTTCTGCAACCAGCGATTAAATGAAAAATACAGATGGGTTCAGTTAAATTCATCCTGTGATCAACAAACACTTGCCTAAAGCACGGACACTTTCAAATTCCAGATGTAGCAACTTTTAGAGCTAAAACTTAAATGCATTCAGTCAAAGTTTGAATCTGCTAAAAAAAACTGTGACCTATGTCAAATTAGATGACATATGTTGCTAAGTGTCATGAGATCTGTTTCACATGAAGCAGTTAAAAACACTGCAGTTTGTCATATCATCACAATCCCAATATATATCACATCATATAATATCACAATATTTTGGAAAAATGCAATATCCAGATTAGGTTGCTTATATCAATTAAAGATAAAGATAGTGTGTGTTTTGGCCAACTAATATTTACTTTGAGATATCTAGTACTACATCTGGTCATGTGGAGCTTATTTGTTTGTCTTTTCTGCATTTTGCCACATATGTCATCAGCATAGATAGCTAGAAAAATTACCTAGATCTTTAACCAAATGTATTAGATAAATGGGATCCTATAGTGTTATTAAAGCAGAAAAGCCCTAATCAGAATCAAATGAGAAACTGGACTTTAATTCTACCCATGCAGAGGCTTTGAAACAATAACAATGTCCACATTTTCTGCTGGAAACTACAGGGCAAGCCCTGAATCACTAATAACATTGTTTTACCATTTCTTGATTGGCGCATTAAGGAACACCCAGTGCCCCTGGCTGGAAAAGTAATTGCCCAACAACTACCCATGTCGATGTACAGACTGCAATAGAATGCATCCTGTAGATATCGATCAGTAGCTCAAGTTGCCCTTGGGGAACATTTGGCTCCATTGTAGAACTCCTGGTCTTTCTCTATTTGGACTGAAAGCGGTTCTGTGAGTCCCGGGAGCCTTGGTAACTTTTCTAGACTCAGAGCTGTTGATGATGTTTCTTGTCTGCTGCTCAGGTTTCACTGATGTGAAATTTCTTTAGATAGTGGTGTGCTTTGCTCTTTGAAGAGGTGTGCTAGTGTTCTTATGGTGAAATCTAAATTCAGTCAAATTTATGCTAAGGAAGGGATAGTTCAGATTTAATTCTACAAGCCCAAAACATGCTGCAACTAGGATTATTGTTTTACACGCTTCTGTGTGGAAGACTAGTCCAGGAACTGATCCATTTGCACTGGTTTACTATGAAAGTTCAAGCACAAGGAAATAAACACAGAGACTTTGAATATGTTGGGGTGTCTATCCTGTCTGATGGCTATTAATATAATGCTATTAAAAGTTATACAGAGTTGACTAAAATAAAGCTCTATGAGTTGATTGAATGAGCTGATTGAATAATTTAGCTTCAGGGCTGCAATGAATGTAGCAAAATAGGTCATGAAAACAACACAAGTGCAAAATAGACTTCAAATAACTTTTTTAACATATGTTGTATTAAAATGAATGATCTATTCTGCAGTTTTAAAGCTTCCCAAAAAGGTACAGAGCTAATTACTTTCTTCTAAAGAAAATTTGTACAAACTTTTTCTGTTTCCGGTTTTTAATGTTTTTGTGTTGTACCTCTCTCTAACATTGCAGTTTTTCCAAAGGCCTAGTGATAGGTAGGTACTCAGTAATGTGCACATTTTGATGGTTGCTACTAACCCCTGAATGAAAGCAACTAGAGGAGGCTGTGTACAGTGAAATACAGCTGGCTCATGAAAGGAGTTGAGCCTTGTTAAAATGGATTGCATTTGCTGAGAGGCGCAGAGCTGCTTTCCCAGATTTCAAAGAAGCCCATACAGAAAGCAGGCTGAGAGCACCGGATTTTCCTGGCAGCACCACTATCACTGACCATTGAGGACCCTCTGGATAGGCCTCAGTGCACCTTTTAAACAGAGAGAGAGAGAGAGAGAGAGAGAGAGAGAGAGAGAGAGAGAGAGAGAGCTTGTGCTACTCTCACTGTTAGCTAATGCAGCATCTGTCTTTATCAAATTCACTGCTCCACATTTCACTATAATATTTGTTCTTAATAGAAATGAGTTTCAATCAGAAATGTTAAACAAGTGCATCTATTGATACTCTAGAAAACATCTGATTGTTTTTGAGTATTCAAGAGATACCTTCTTTGTCAGGGCTTTGTAATGATTCTGCAATATGTTACTTATTTAGCATATTTGACTGTTTTGAAAACATCTGAACATGCTCACACACATCTGAAACTGAAGAAATCAATCATACAGTCATTACAAGCAGCTGCTTTGCTTAGCAAATTTGTTCACTGTCAACTTTTAATTTAGACCTGTTTTCATTCTTTTTTATAGGATTCCAAATGATTGATTTTTCCACATGCATATGCCATTAATCTGATTGAATCCTTCTTTTAAGCATCCAAACTGTTTGCGTATTTTTCACAGACATTTGATGACTCTCCATGTTTATTCAGACAGCTGACAACAAAACCAAGAACAGCACTACTGATCTCAGTCAGCACAACTGGAAACATCTAACCAATCAAAACCACAGCTCAGCCAAGTGTTCAACCACTCATACTAACCTAACATGCTTGCACTGAAAGTGTTATATTTCTAAATTGTAAAATGCTCAAAAATGCAAAGGAATAAAGAAAGTCAGATTTGCCTCATATTAATCTTTTAATGTTCAATCCAAAGTGCTTTCATCTGCTGCAAAAATAATCATTTTACCTTTTTTTTTTGCTGCCATGGGTTTTGTGTTTGGGCATGGTGACTGCTTGGGTTTATGTTTTATGTATGGTTTTATTTTACTCCTAGACCTTCAAGGATATAACAAGTGAATATAAATTTACAAAGTTTTCTTATTTAAATGGCAAAGTCCAAGACCAGAGGAAAAATTTCTCTTCCAAAGCATTTTTCCTGTGGTGCTTGCCATCTCATTTTGGTTGGTGAGAATTTTCAATTTAATGGTTGTCTGCATTTAAAAGAGAAATGTCTCCAAATTATGGAGATCTTAGGGCTTCAGATACCTGCCTGTAATGATGCCCCCCATGCCAGTAGCCTCCATCAAACATTCAGTCTTCAGTTATGTGTGTCTGTTTTGGTTTGTACCCACGCCCATTCAGGTGGTATGCATCTAGCCTTGTTTGCCACACCACCTGCGTGTTATATCACTATGTTCTTTTCTTTAAAAACCCTTTGTGTTTGCATGATTATTATCAATGTCGCACTAGCTTTCTTTTGCTTCTGTTGGTGCACTTTTATGTTCAGAATTGTTTTGTTATTTCCATTAAACTCTTCATTTGGGAACTCGGGTAGGCTTCCTTTTCTTTTCTGCATGTTCTATGCCTGTGACAGAATGACTGACAAACTTTATTTCTCACTTTTGTTTTCTTTTTCCTAATTTTTCCCCTTCATCTACTTGCTGTTTTGGCTCTTCTCTCCTCTTCCCACAGGACTCCTTTGTCTGGCTCACATTGGGGGGCGGGGGGGGGGGTGCGTGCTCCACATGGGCAAGGAAGCCTGAGATTTCACCCAGGAGGCATGGGTAGCCACAATGAGCTTGCCAGGGAAGTTGCTGATGCTACCCACGTGTGCCAGGAGTCCTGCTCATGTGAGGCCACAGCTTCAGTTCCATTTGAGGGAGAAGAGCCACAGCCAAAGTCTTCAATATCCTGCCCCAGAGGACCTAAGGCTGGGTATCTGGAACACACTTGGGCCTGGGGAGGGGGGCTCACTTTTGGAATTTTTGGGGAGGCTGGTAGACCCCTGGTTTCTGCTGTTTATCACCCGATTCTATTTATCAAAAAGTTTTTAAACTGACTACAAAGTATTGCCATTCTTTAGTATGCACACTGAGCATTATCTTCATTATCTTCGCTTTCTATGAATCCTCAACCTTGATTGTTGTTTGGATTACATTTTGTTGGTTTAACCCCTATAGAGCACCTGCTGTGCTTTGTTTTTGCAGGTAACACTGTCGACACAGGAAGGTACAAGTTCTGCTCCCAGTTCACAAAATGGGACAAAATGGGACATATAATGACAACATCTCCATACCCAGTCCATATAAAAGGGTCCCTGTCAACATTTGGAGGCACTGTTTACGTGTACAGTTGGGAGCTCTGGCAATAAAAGGGGGTGCAGTCTCCGCTCAGATTAACAAATCGTTGTCTCAATTACCTTTATTTTTCAAATGGTAATGTAGCCAAATATAAGCCACTCAGGCAGGCGTGAACAACTCTAAAGATACAATTCAAGATGTTTTCGAGACTGAAGTTGCAGGCCGTTTGAAATCTGACAGCGGGTTGTGTTTGACCCACGGGCCAGACTTTTGACATGCCTGCTCTAGAGAAACCTGCCGAAAGAACAGGGCATCAACTCTGTACCTCCGTCTTTAGTCTGCCTCATAAAGGCAGAGGGTGGCCACCACCCTCCAGGGATACACCGTATCACTGTGTACATATGTGCCAAGCCATTTGCCATGCTCGGGGCTGTAAGTAGTGTAGTGTTTACCATGCTACGGGCCTGTCAAGTGTGAATATGTAGTGCTAATACAATACATATTCGCATATCTTTGTTACTGAAACAGACTGTTTTTTAAAAATATAACGTTGCGTTCATTTATTTTAAATGCATGACATTCCCATGGCAAGTGGATTGAACTGAAGTACAAAGTCAACTGTAAGATATTTAAACTAGTAGTTCATATTCAGGCTGCAAATATTGTACATTTTACACCAATAAATTTCCCCATCTCTAAGGATTCATCAACTTTCCGAGATACAGTGAATACATGTGTAATAAATGTGTAAAAAAAAGTTTTTATGTGTTCTACAAATTTATGATGTTATGTAATAATCTGTGAATAGCCACTGCTATTAGAGGACCTGTTGTATGTACTGTATATTTGATGGTTTAGTCCATGTGTGGTTTAAACCAAAGATTTCACAATATCTACACTTGAGATCAAAATTAGAGAACACACAATTTCTTAAATGTCAAGGTCATTGTGTTGTCCTGTGCAAAATTATCATAACAGGAGTGAAATAGCAGTATTTTAATCTTACTTCATAAATTGTATATATTCTAAAGCACAGCATACAAAACTTAATAGATATAATTGAAAAAGAACACTTTTCAGATACAGGTAAAGCAGTTCCTTGAAACTGAAAATATTGAAACAATTAAATGGCCAGCCCAGAGTCCTGATCTAAACCCATTAGAAAACCTCTGGAAAATCCTTGGTGACAAAGTTATGGCCAAGAAACCCACAACAGTCACAGAACTGTGGAAGAGACTGGAAGAAGATTGGACCAAAATCACACCAGAACGGTGTGAGAGACTAGTGATGTCCTGTGGCTGCAGATGCACTGAAGTTATTCAAAGCAAAGGCCTAGACACTTCCTTCTGATTACTGATTGTTCTAACCCATAAAACTTTCTCTGTGCTACAGTCATTGTTGTTCTCTAATTTTAATCATCACGTTTTTTGCAAAATAAAGGTTTTATGTTGATATACTTTAGTTAAACACTGTTCTAGTGGCATGGTGTACCCCTTACAAAAAAATCCTTCAAATGTTGATCAGTGTAGATTACATTCTTTCTGAAAAAATAGGGAGGGGCAATCATGACATTAAAATCTTAATTCTCACTGAAACCTTTTTAATCCTACCTTGTAAGACTTTAATTAATGGTATCTCCCAATTATGTATTTTGTTTGACCATGAACCAGAAAGAATATGATCTTAGGAAATGTTTTTCTTTGACTACTATTTTAAGGAACCAAAATGACCCAGATGACCCAAATCTCATTTGTGCTGTGTGGTATTCTTGCTCTTATTTTGAATATAATTTCATTATTTTTTACTTTATTTTATAACCCCAAATTATATTGACCCAAATGTAAAAAACTTGACCACTGAGATAGAAGAAATAGGGTCATCCCCTTTCATTTTATGCAAGAAGTCTATGCTAATTAAAACAGCCCAAAGACACTTCTTATCAGTGCCCTGACCTACATGATGCCTTTGCTACACATGCAGAAAAGAACCTTCCTAGGACTTTTCTAGTAGGAGCTAATGTTCTGAGATCTTACAATTAAGTATGAAAACCTGAAGCTAAAGGCTCTGATGTCCAAGACAAAGGTCAGTCAGTAGGTTTTCATAATTCACTTAGTTTTAAATGACTTGTTTAGCTTGCTTATGTCCTCTAATCAGTTGACATATAAATAAATTCAAGGGAGAAGCATTTTGTAAAATCTGTTTCTGAAGAAGCAAAGTGATGCAGAATGGATGATGCTCCTCCCTCCACACATGCCCTGTGTAAAGTGCCAAAAGGCTGGTGGTTGTAAATGTTAGCTCTCCACAGCCCTGCCTGAACAGCAGCAGGTTATGCCTGCTAAATTATGCACAATTTTCTCAAGGTTTAGCCCTTGGTGGCCATCATGATGTTAAGACTGACTCCAATTTGAAGATGTAGATTTACAGAACAGGTGGTCTAGAACACAAAGGCTCATGCAAGTTCAAAAGCACTTGAAATGTGGACTTTAAGGATTAAATGAAGATCTGAAATGGTTTTCATGACTACCATCAATGCCAAAGAAATCAGATTACTTAAGGTATCTTCCTGCCTCACTTTTTCTATAATTGATGGCAGACAGGATGTGATTGATAATGCAGTGGAGGCAGTACAGATGTACAGACACATACACTATGCTCTATTCTTGCCACAGAAGAGCTTTTCCTTTAAACCAGGAAGAACACAGCCAGCATTTTTACAGATATGTGCTGTCGTAGTTTGCCACTCATCTATCTGTATGAAGAGCACGCATGTCTGTTAAAACAATGGGGTGCAGGCCTAGCTGGGAACATTCTGTTGCCTTCTGATATCCTGTACAGTCCCTACCACATAAATCTAGTTACCCGGGTTGCCTAGAACATGTCATCTATAACATGATTCACTTACATGACTCCTGCACGCCAGGGTGCTTTCCCAATGAGACGGGAAAGTACAAAACAGCATTCAATGGCATCACAAGTTCAAATAGGGTTCCATGAAAGTATCAAAGGCGGAGCTGTTGCTGCTTGGTTTGATCCAGTGCTGGTCAGTCTGATCCGTGCAACACTCCTCCTTCGATGCATTCAGGTGTATTTTTTCCATAAATGATAGAATCTAAACAATCCTTGCAGGGACCTTGAGAATGCCCATAGAAACACTGAGTGCTGTGGAAATATGGCTTGAAATCTAAAGGTTGTGATAAACTGATTACCAGGGAGAATACTGAGAATTCAAATGCCAACATCAGACATGCAGGACGTACACTCCATCATCAAATCATCACACTTGCAGCAGGAAGTTCTATAAACACAGAGGAGTATTATAATCAAAGCAGTACGTATACTCTTAAAAAACCAAACTAGAGAAGATTCTCTAATCACGAGAAATGAATGATCTTGAGAAGTGCCCTGGGCTAAATAGACATGTCAAATTTTAATAGCATGGAATTTTTTGTTAGCATGTATTTATAGAACCAGGATCTCTGAAGAGCATGGTAACCGTGCTTTTAGTTCACTTTATTCAGCAGGCTGGCAGTTGAAAGTACACAGCATGTGATGCCAAGGCAACCAGTGAGTGGGGAAATTTGTTAGCAATCTGTTAAGTTGGATTGACAAAGTTTGCTAAATAAGTATTAGAGGCAAAGATAAAGCAACAGTATGGATACATAAGCCAACATAGCCTCAAACTCTGTGCCAATTTTGACGACATTTCTCTGAAATCTGGCAGAGTCGAAAAATCTGTGAACAGATGGATGGATGAAAAAGCAAAAGGATATGCGAACACAGAACTTGATTTTAAACCCAACTGAATGGATGCTTAATCTGTACCAGATTTGATCATTCTAAAATTTGCAAATTCTTGAGGCTCTCTTGCTAGCTAACTGCAGCAAGGATTTACCTAATGGAGACAGAGCTCCCTGTAAGGTGCTAAAGCATGTTGTAATACACCTTGGTGAATGTGATGTTGTTCCTAATGAGATTATTCTCCAGGCTTAGAGAGATAGAAAGGAGGAACACTAGCATGATTTACATGCCTTGCAGGATCAATTAGAGGAACAGTTTTAGCAGCTAATTATTCAATAGAGACATAAACTCTGCAGCAGAAATTAATTTGAAGCATTAAATCAACAGGGATACAAGCATGAGAAACAGTATAGAGCACCACATAGGGAGAGGTTTGAACCAGAGGTCAGTAGTGGCACGAGAAGGACCATGTTAACCATGTTAAGTAGTTATAAATGTGTAAAAATTGAGCTGTGTGAATTCAATGAAATGTTGTCAACCACCAGGAAGTCTAACAAATGGTGGTTAACTTTGCTTCCAGTAA
>JAOYMR010000010.1:4692737-4716901 GCA_025802075.1 Tenebrosternarchus preto | reverse complement strand
TATATATATATATAAAATCAAGCATTGGTAATTCTACATGGTAGCAAAAACATGCCACAAATAACAATTAGAGTCTTGAACATAATCAGTGAATATAGTCACCTGTTGGATATTCTGCTAATGAACATACAAGGAAACATTTCAGAACTCAAATTAAACCCATAGTAGGTAATTCTGTATACATTATACAGTAATTACATAAACACACACACACACCATCATTTATTTACATTACTTTCAAGTTATTTCCTTGTTTGTTTGTTTTTTATTGAGTTGCCCATTCCACACTTTGAAAAGTGGGATTAGAGTTCCAGTCTTTCCTTTCCTTTCTGTTATCTTAAGAACAGTATCTTAAGAAGAGTTCTAGCAGTCAGGAATTTAGAAGATCAAATTCAAGCATCAAATTCAGATCCAGATCCAAATTCAAGAACCACATTAATTTTTCAATGCAAAAAATAAAACTGTTCATAAATATATTTTCCTTACAAACATCCAGAAAGAAATAAAATTTAAAAAGTAAATATACTGGTTTCTGCTCTAATTAAAACTCCCATAATCCAATCTATCACTGATTAACTGAAACTTTTTTCATTTGGGCTGTATAACTTTGGGCTAAATCAGATTAATTAACTGCAAATAACAATTAACCATATAAAATCATAAACTTACCCATTTATATCATGGTATAACCCTGACATAATTTTATCTGTGGCATCTCTTCCATAGCCAGGCCTTTCCATCTGCTTTGTCTGGAAAAAATAAACCAACAAACAAACAAACAAATAGGGCAACATGAACAGTTTTTGCTTGTATGGGTATCATTACGCTTACATCTGGAGCCAAGAGAATATACATGTGGGTCCTTTTAGAGTCTTTGTTTTTCATTTCCCTTTCGTGCTGGAAGGGAACACTGTAATAGGCTGAGAGGTGTGGAGGAATTTCTCCCACTTTATTTCTGTGCTGCGCTATGGCCCAAAGCCAGTCTTTTATTGCTCTTTCTCCATTGCTGTGGTAGCAGTCCTCTCCTCTCCTGGACACTCGGTCATTGTCTTATCAGGTGGAGCTGTCAAACCGCTTCTTAAAAAATGACCTGGAGAAAGAGAGGGTGGGGGTGTGTGGGTGGGGGGGGGGTTGGTGATGCAGTCTTCGTTCATTCTAGTTGTCAGCAGTGTAAAACAGAGGTGACTGTTGAGAAGAGAAGATACCAGTCCACTTAAGCCCACATTGATACATTTCTCAGTAGGGTGCACTTAAAATCTAAAAATATAAAACATAAATAAAAAAAAACAAAAAATATATTCAGCAAAATGTGGATGTAATGTGCACCACCACCTGTATGTTGTAACATCAGTCAGTATGTACCAGTATAGACACCCAGGGTAGCTGCTGATAAGATGGGAGAGATGTGAGAAGATCAAGTAATAATACTAGATTTTCCATACCATATGGGCATAATATGGAAATTGCATTAATGTTACCTTTATGATCAATGCTTAAAAATGCTTGTTTAATGAGCTCAGAGTTGGGACATCACCTTTTAGGTGTCATTCACAGGATGGCATTTATTTATAGTGCAGTGTCCTCATTACTGCAGAGATGCTTTTGAGACCTCAGAGGAATCCTCACAAAGGTCTGTGAAGTTCTTCCAATTTGTGCATTTTGTAGGCTGTACTAATATGTAGGATGGGCTGTTCACTTTTGTAAACGTTTGTTTGGAAACAGTTAAGTGTAGTATTCAACTGTAGTAACCTAAAGAACAGTCAGTGATGTGCTGGTCTGTCATACTATAACAATCTTTTTCAGGCCAGTGCAAGTAAATAATAATAATTAACAAAACTGTATAACGATGAAATGGAGGAACCCACAAATGTTAGGGGTCCTCATGAAATCCATACATTAGTTGGTAGTTTTGTTTGGTATAGTCAGGTGTTTATTCTCAAGGGAACTAAGGCGCTTATTACTTGATATGAGTGTAAAAGCTTTGGTTTGTTAGAAAATCCTTGCTAATAAATGTGGAGCCAAGTTAAGCAAGGACTTAAGAAATCATTATATTCCAGTTAGGAGGAAATGATAGATATGACATATTAATAGTCCTGATTTTAATGTTTTGGAGTATTTGCATGTATATCACACACACACACACATACACACACGCACACACATACATCCCACTGCAATGAATAATCTCACCTAGACACTCCAGCCTCCCATAACCTCAAATGGATGCTCCAGAGATTTTAATGAATAGTCTACCATCACATTCATCATGGTTTTCTGACCCTCATGATCCCTCATCACCCTCAGGAGCTGCCAGCCCCCACACGTCTTTACCTGAGTCTGAGCCTGAGTTTTGTTCACCAGCCTCTTTCATGAATCTTCCCTCGCTATGATCCTGCTTCCTCCATTTTAATCCTAAATTTGTACATTTCAGTTTTGTATCCAATTACATTACGCAGTGCCACCCAGAGGAGGATTAGTTCCCCTTCAGAACCCCTTACATTTCTCTCAAAGTTTCTTTCTCATGCCTTTCCAGAGGGTTTTTCTTTTTTGCTACAGCTTCTATGCTAGCTCTTTATGGAGCTGGTTTGTATAAAGCCCTTTAGTAACAATATTTATTGTGAAATGCACTATTAACATAAAATTCGCTTTCAGTTGGAAAAGGCAAAATAATGAAAACAAACACAAAAGTTGTGCACTTTACAACCCTGCATTTTATTAATTAGACAGTGGCCATGTACAGTCTGTTATCCACTCTCTGATCCATTTGTTGCTGGTCAGTTTGAGACCACAAGATCTCCTATCCAGATATTGTTTGGGTGGTCATTCTCAACAGTGATATTAACATGATAGTGGGCTGACAGTCAAATATTCCATGCTCATCTAACCACACAAAAGAGCATGAAATCTGGAACACAGCCATAAAGATAAGAAGAATTTTAAGAATAAGTGGCACACGCCTGAAATCATAGACATTTATTATCAAGGAAAAGTATATGCTTTGACGTACATAAATCTTTCAGTTTTTAATGGCAGAGGAGCAGACTGAACTTCCCTTCTACACTCTTAGTTAAGTGGAGCAAAGATGTTGATGATGATGATAATATTCTCTGACTTGAGATTTCAGGGATCTAAAAACGCAACACTGCTCTTTCCTACTGTGGAGAAGTGTCATTCATGACCTGTGATTAGCTGTGGTCGTTAATGCATAAAGGCACCTTTGATTATTCAGTGATCCAGTTGGAGAAAGTTTCCTACTCTAGAAAGGATGACATCTTTTTTTTTTTTTTTACTACTTAATGACTGGGGACCTTTTAGAAACTGTCTTTATTCAATTATACTTTGTGCATCACTGGTTTAACACCTCTAAATGAGGACATCAGTAATATGCCAGATAATATTAAAGATGACTAGAAACACCTCATTTGCAGTATTCAGATAGTGCTTACCTTTGTAAATGGACCAATACTGTCCTCATGTGGTGATGCTTGTGAACTATTAGGATATAGGCAGCTGGGAATTGAACAGGCTAGTGAATTCATGCCTACTGAGTGTCAGTTTATATTCATACATTTGTAATAAAGCCAAATGCAGTATGTTTTATTACTTCACTATCTATCTCTCTGGCTGGAGTCAGTGTAGTGTTCATGTACTTGAAGCATTAAAACTCAGCTTTTTATTTTCATACCTTCCTTAAAACTTGTGATAAACTATTTCTAGCATAATATTGTCTCTGAGTAAGCAGTACACTACTTTATTTAAGTCATGTAAAGCAAAAAAATGACAATATATTGAATATTATGCCTCTCACATCAGGAAAGCATCATGCTTTAAATGTCCAGAGCATCGATTCTGTCTTTTGGTGAGTCACTATGACTAAAATAAAGTTTTAAAACACAGTGAATGCAGTACAAGATTTATAGTGCAGTTTTATTTTTATATTAACGTGCAAAAACAAGAGTGAACATTTACAAATGAATTGCATATGCAGCTCCAGACCATTCGAGGTTTGCTCATAATCACAGAGGTCAGCTGTGCTTTCTGAGGACCAGAGCAGTCACGCTATTACCAGTCACCCCAGCAAACTGGAAACGTGGAGTGGGCAACTCCTGCAGCAAGTCAAAGCCTACAAGACACATACACATATATTTGCACATATCATAGAAATAATCGATATGATGTCCAACGAGAAGGATTTATTAATGTGGGGGGGGGGGTGCTTTTGCAGCTGTGGTTGTTTGTTCGTTTTGCTATGCATTGCTATTAGTTGTATTTGAGCTGCTGCACCTGGGCTGAAGATCTTTAGCAACTGCTCTTTGGTCCAGTTGCAGGAGGTGATGACGAAGTGGCCATGTGGCTTCAGAGCAGCTCTCAGTGAAGTCACGTACTGCTGCTTCAACACTTCCTGCCCTTCAGCGTTCAAACTAATGGCATCAAAGGTGCCCTTGTCTACACACACGTCAAACCCTTTCAACTCTGGGCAAAGGGTCAGAAAATCTTGCTCCTGTAATTATGCAAAACACAGAGCAGAGACACATTCAGTTTTTCTGACATGAGAAAACTCAAGTAACCTAGACTCAATTTATAAAATGCCTGAATGAAATCTATTTTCACTTTCAACTGATTATATTTTTCAAGAAAAACTATTTCAAGGATACATATAAAATAAACGAGTACCTCATTAAGAAAAAGTCACTAACACAATACAGAGGCGAGAACATTCTCGTTTCTTTTTTTATGACATTATGTACAAAATTAAATGCAGCTGAAAGATGACAGGATTTTCAGAAAATCATCTCACAAAATTAGAATCTCCTACCTGAACTTTAATATCTGTTAATCCCTCTCCTTCCAGAATACTTTTTGTGAGCTCTATTGATGCACTGGAATAGTCGATCCCAGTAAGATTTGTAAAACCATGCTTGGCCTTAAGGGAAAATAAAAATGACTTTTATTTAATGTAGAAAATTCATCTAAATTACTATTTGTAAATGTAAAGATATACTGTGACATTCCAGTTCTACAAGGAAGACTCCATTTCCAGTGCCAATGTCCAGAATAGCCGCATGTTGAGGAATATTCTGTCTCTCCATCCATTTGATCACTCTGTTCATACTTTCCTCCCCAAACCTGTGGGTGTGGCCAAAACAGAAGACCACTAAACTAACCAGCCTGCTGCACTAAGGGACAGAGCAGGATCTGCGCTTTGGCAAAAACATCAACAATTTTTTTTTTCTTAATTATTGCAAGTAATGCTCGAGTTTCCATGCTCATGTTGTTGAGGGAGACCTGAGCACATACACATCATGGGGAAGTTTGGCTGCCAGTTAAACAGGCTTTGTCAGATAATTAAGGTGCCAGATTAACACCAATAACTTGCAGGTATCTGATCAAAATTAGAGAACACTTTCAGTGTTCTTTTTCAATTATATCATCTAATTTTTTTATGCTGTGCTTTAGAATATATACAATTTATGAAATAAGATCAAAATACTGCTATTTCGCTCCTGTTAGGATAATTTCACATAGGACTACACAATGACCTTGACCTTTAGGAAATTGTGTGGTGTTCTCTAATTTTGATCTCCAGTGTGTGTGTGGGTGTGGGTGTATCTACCATATATAGCAAAAATATGTATCTGTATGAAGTGGATGATACAGAGGCCAACATCCTCATCTGATTCCACCTTATCACTCCTCATTCTAAATTACAAATTTCAGTACATAAGTACAAGTCAGCAGTGTGAAGGGAGAAGGGAGGCTAAATATGAATGATCTAGATAAGACGTTACCATATTTCTCCAACATCCCCGATGTCTTTGTACGTCTGGAGCTCCCTTCTGTAAGCACTGTCCCAGCTACGATGGAAAAACACAACGGTCACAGCGAAATAGGCTTGGATGTCTGAGGATGTTGTAGTCTTTGAATTGTCGGAAAACTGATGTAAAGAACGCGTGTTTTTTCCAAATTTGTAAAATGTACTATTCATTGGCTGTCTAATATTTATGAAAATGACATAAGCGCTTTTTATTGAGGAAAGACAAGCATATGCTTGGACGGTAGCTAGAAGTCCTAGCTAGCTAACAAGCAAGCTTAAGTTAGGATGCGTTTATTCGTAAGCGAAGTGTTCTCTTGTCACAGTGTATTACAACCTATAGAAATTTAAAAAAAAGTGTATTCGCTTACTATTGTTTTGTTCCAAGTTCTGATGGAGCAAAATCATCTCCCACTTCAACACATGGTGCTGAAGAGCTGTTTTGCACATGTGCGTCCTCAACAGAAGCCATAGCATCTACATATCAAGAATGGCGTTTTGAGCAGACAACTTTCAAAATAAAAGTAAGTAGCCATCCTCCTGGGCACGCGCCGCTTCAGCAGTACCTTACTACGTGCAACGGAATCACAACACAGCAAGTTGTCAAGCGACAGGAAATTGTTTAACCTCATTTTGAGCTTCCTGTAAGATCAGACATCTCTTCATTTAAATCGGGTTTCTTGCTTTTCAAATCGAAGACATTAGAGCGTATATCCTGCATCCTCAAAGATATGCGAAATATGTTGCCTGAATTGTTGCCTTAGACAAATAAAAAATTAAGTATTCACAAGTTTTTGCCCTTATTGTTAAATACAGATTGCATTAAATACATCAAATGTGATTATATTTATGTTTTATTAGTATGTCTGTAAGTCGCTCTGGATAAGAGCGTCTGCCAAATGCTGCAAATGTAAATGTAAATGTAAATGTATCCATTTCCTGTATGGTAAAGTATGTCTTAATGTGTAAATTGTGTGCTTATCTTCTGATCTCAGAGGTGGCACTACAGACAGCAGGATCTTGACTAAGCAGTTCAAAAGTGCTAACCAAATACAAATCCAGCTCAGACATATTTACTAAAGAATTTTGTAACTGCACATATTATGAGAACAGTGAAAATACAGACTTCATTTGCTTGATAGACAGAAATGCACTGAAAACAGCTCCTTGTTTCTGATGTTCAGTCTCACACGGAAACAGATTACAAATATATGTAATTATACACAGGATAAGATGCCAAATATCCTGTGCCAAACCACTTTTACACAGCCCACACATTTCATTCATTCTAAATCTCTAAGACACTACTGCTCTAAAAGTTCTTCACAGGGGTCATCTGGTAGGCTCCTCACTAACAGTGCCTAACTATTGCTTGCTGCATCTTCTTAACCACCATAACAGGAGCTGCATTCCTTCTGCAAGTCTTGAAATCTGCAGTTTCTTCAGAGTCAAATGGTGAGTGAGATAGATGTACGGCTTTAAGGTAGAGCGCTCTCTCTCTATCTATCTATCTGTCTGTCTTGCTTGCTCTTTCTTCTTTTATTTATTTTTTTGGTTATGGAACAACATTTATTTGCATATTTATAGATAGTGGTGTACTGAGAGCACACAGTCATGTTTGCGGTTACAGTGTGGTGTAATAGCCACAGGTGCAGTCTCTGTAATAACCATGTTGACTCTTTTGTTATGTTGTAATGTATAATTAAGCTCTGTATTTGAAGTGAGGAACTGGGCAATCTGCTCATATCCAGTACATTAAAACCACTGGTATGTGTTATTTATAACAGTGTATATTCTAGATCTCTACAGCATGAACAAGCATTATTACATCTACAGGTCCAAAATACCAATACAATTCACGCAATTAATACCCCAGCATGAGAAATATTGAATCATCTGGTTGGTCACATAAAATATCAGTGCTGCTGTCCTGTGTGTACCTGTCAGCTAGTATACCACCATAACACAATGAAGTACCATATAACTGCATCAGTACTGGTATATATACCAATTAGCCACATATACCACAAGGAGTGTACAATAATTTGCATGGTAAGTACCACAACAAGATGGTCAATAGATTCATAAAATATTATCATGGAAAATCTATTGTACATTTTTCTGTCATATACTGCGATATTTGAATAATGCTAGACATCTTACAGCACCCGTTAATGTACTCACACCCTGACCTTTAGCATGAATTTTGTCAAACTAAATGACTATAGAATAGATCTCCCTGATGTCATGACTGACGTCAGTATTGAGGTAAACAAGAATTCAAATAAAATATGACTGAAAGCCTTTAGAAAAGCCCAAGCTTTAAATCAAATCAAAACAAATTCTTGAAGATAAACAAAATCAAACAACAATGTCCTGGAAGATTTAATTAATAAATGTACAGTTCTGCAAAGTTATGTAGGTTTATTAAGTAAAAATATGTATCAGTGAATGCTCATAAACTCAAGAACATAAAAGGACCATAAAGGTTTGGGTCTAGCTTTTTGGACTAAATATGGACTAGCTTTTTGATTTATTTTATACATAACTACAGTATGTCTAATGAGTGAGCCACAGTAATAAGTGAGTCACACCAACCAAAGCTTTCTAGTGAATTTTAACCTAGAGAGCATGGTTGGTTTGATTATTGGTGGGCAAAGTTCTACATGCAATGACTGTTTATCATTCGTATGTACCTCCTCTTTGGCTGCTGTTATCATTTAGTTGCACTCCATCTGGGCTAAATTCTGTGTGTTAAGCTACTTGGATCCTATGCACACGTAGACACACACACACAAAACAAAAAAAAAAGCTCAACCCAGCGAGACAATGAATGAAAAACACTGTGGAAAGTGTATATGACATATATAAGCTTCTTACTCAGAGTGTTTGTTATTCTGATATGACTCCAACTCCTTTTGCACTTTTGCACAGAGATCTTCCAGCAGAGTCTTCCTCTGGTCTGAAAAGAAAGGATTAACTGAATTTTAGAAAATAAGCAGATAGTTGAAGTGAAAGTAATTCCTTTCTGTGAACTGACAAAAAATGGAAAGAGAGGGGAAAAAGAGAGGGAAAAAAGAGAGGGAAAAAGGTGACAGATGTACTCACACCTACATTTAACATTTTACATTTCATACTATTTCATAATAATATTCTATCAAAATGTTGAGCAATAGATTTCCACAATACAATACAGGGTTTTCAATACAACAAACATAGGCAAAGAACATGTTTAAACTTTTAGCTGAAAATGTGTCAAATCCACTTACATATTTCCTCCAAATGAAAGACAGAAATGACTTGTTTTAGATCTGGACATTGTTTTGGAGTATTTCTATCATAATTGCTCATTACGGTGTCTCCATATGGTGTAGTTTATTCCTGAGGCCTCTAGGATAAGTGTGTCTGTGTGCTTGAATGTGACCTTGCCTAACACTTTCCAGCCCTGGAGAGAAGCGACATAAACATTGCATGTGTACCTTCTCCTTCCACACGTTCTTAGCACCATGGTGCTGTCTCTGGTGGCTGTTCCCCAATGAGACAAATTGTTCCATTTGCCGGTGCACTTACTCTTCAGACCTGCTCCTGTTCAAATGGTTCCATTCCACTTTGGCAGACACCTGCCGGATGTGATTCTTTGGCTCCAACACAGGTATGATGCCAAATTAATGTCAGAATTTGTGAGTGCACAAGTAGAATAAAAATTTAAATCAAATAAAAAATTAGCAAAAGAGCAAAAACCCTCGCATGTGAGGAAAACTACTGGTGCAGTTTTCCAGACCATCTGGACCATCTGCAGTTTTCAGCTTCTTCCATCTGGACAAAAACTTCTCAATGGTTAAAAGTAATAGATGAAAAGACTATTTTATACCCATGGCTGTTAGGTTTTTAAATTTGTGAACTACAGGGCCAGATCATGGTTCAGCAAGGTCACAGAGCTCAGGTTGCTGGAGGCCCAAAAAGTCAGGAATTGGATTAGAACAGTAAATTCTCACGGAAAACCCATAAAATCTGTTTTATCTTACAACAATTGAGTCCTCCCTCTTGCTTCATATTGACCATTTCTGACCATACTTTTCTATATTGATCTCTTTTGCTTTGAAAAATCATCCACTAGGTCATCAAATTCTGGTTCTATAAACAGAAGTGACTATGATCTGAAACTTGTTTGGCACATACAGACTACGAGCTAGTTTAGGGTGTACATCTGCAGCTAACAGGGGTTGAACTGTTCATCTTGAGCATGAGAATGAGAAGTGGGTCACTAATCTTCTAAATCTAGATTCCATCCTGAGATCACACCACCACTATAACTGACAGAGTTCAAACGTCACACTGAGCAAGGGAGTTGACTGTACTACCCACAAGGTTAAAATCACCCTCTAGAGCCTGTGTGCCATTTAATAGGTGAGAGATTTTGAACTAAGCTGTATGAGTAGCTTGCAACTATTATACATGCTCTCTGAGTACATATGGGCCCCTCCGCTTGCCTCCACCAGCAGATGTAGAGGGGTTGTCCTGTATAAAGTGTCCATGCTACTGGATTCTTGGTTAAAGTAGCCTGCTGCTTTATCTGGTGGATTGGGAAGGCTGCAGTCCTGAGAAACAGTCTTGAGTGTCTGCTCCTGCATTCCTCTCTAATCAGTTCCTTCCACCATGAGCAGCCCAACCATCACGGAGGACACTGTGGGATACCCGTAGAGAGGAGGGTTCTCTGACCTCAGTAATGACAACTCCTATGAGTTGGCCCTAACCTGCCTTTGTTGCTACATTTTTTTTTAATTGCTTCATTTTTTAAAGTCTCTGCTTAAAAACACAATCAGGATCACAATCTTTTCCCAGTGTTTGTAAAAAGAAAAAGAAAAAAACACTTGCACATGCAAAAAAAAAAAAACCTTAGAAAAAAAAACATAGAAAAAAAAACACTTCCACATGCATCTAAACAACCAACCATATATTTTAACTAGCATGCTTGACTGAGAGTCCACTGTCACAGTGTTGCAGCCTGCTTTTCTGCTCTGGCAGATCTGATCATAATGGAACAACCAGGGAGAAGCAGAATCATACATGTGCAAACCGTTTTTTTTTTTTTTTTGGAAATGCCTCAATCACATGTGCTGGAACGGTGTGTTTAGATAAATGTATGTGATGTAAAAGTTCAAAAAGTTACATTCCATCAAAATTCATGGAATGTAAAGATGTGTGGTTCCAAAAGTCAACTTTGGAGCTGAAATTATGTCTAGAATTGTGGTCGACTTTATTTCATTCTCCTGCTTTGTTTATTACTGAAAGTATATGTGTATGTATTTTTTGCATTATATAATCGACACCTGATGAACAGGTCTTCATTTAACAGCTTCTACCCATAAATAGACTACTTCATACCACATTCACTACTGCCCTACATGCAGTCAGTTATATGTTGTAATTCCCCTCCTCTGACATCAGTTGACAGTCCTGTATCCTGTATGCATTATGTTAACTTTTACTAGCCTCTTTCATGAATGACCTGCTTTTGACCAAATGTTGCTTTAATATGCATTTATACAGTAAATGCTATGTAAATACTATTTATGTTATTGGACAAAGTATTTATAGACAAAATATTCAGACATCTACTCTGTTCTCAAATCATGTCATTCCTAAAATAGGAAACATGGCACAGCAGTTCTGAAGACAAAAGTTACAATCTGTCATCTGATTAGTACAATTGAATCAAAAAGGATTGGTAGTCTGTAGGTGCAGCTACAAAGTTCGACCTATAAATTGGTTCAGTTGTGTACCATTTTGTGATGGCTGATCAGTTTTGTGTCATGTGGAACAGAAGGGATGATGGAGGTCATGCTCTGGAAGAAGAGTTGTTTTTTAGCCTGTCACTGTGAGATTACCAGATGGTAGCAGGTCAAACAGCCATTGTATAGAGTGTGTAGTGTCTCTGCTGATGCTACTTGATGCCTTTGGTCAGCTAGACCCTGTCTAGGTTTGGTAGGGTTGACACGATTAGCTAAGGAGTTACCCTCAGCCCCGAGTGAAACTCATTACACTCTAACCTTGCACTGTTAGTTCAGAAATAAAAGCTAAACAAAATGCAAATAAATTAATTAATAAATAATTGAATTTTCCTCAGCTGCTTATAGGTACGCATTTAGCAGGCCACTCCCATGTACTGCTGTTCCACCGGGGCTTCATATGCAGCCTTCATGCTGTCACTGGCCCCCAGAGGTGTGGTAACAGTGTTACTTGTTTTCTTATTGCTGAGAATGGTTTCTAAATTCTGGAACTCCTGAAAATAGATCATTTAACCAAAGAAAGAGTATCTTAAGCAGTTTGATTAGAATCAAATATAAGATTACTAAACTGGATGAGCACTTTATCAATTTTGTGCATATGTTTTTACATAGATTATCTCAAGATTTAAATGAATATCTTTGTTTTCTCACAGAGATGTATTCTACCTCATATTCTAACCTATTGTATGTGGCGCTTCTCATCTTATCATTTTTCTCTTTTCCTTATCATGGTGCTAAAAAACAGGATACTAAAAGCATTTATATTCTAGTTATTATTATTATTATTATTATTATTATTATTATTATTATTATTATTATTATTATTATTATTATTATTATTATTATTTCACATGACAAAACGACATAGCTTCAAAGCAAATAAGTTTTTTTTTTCGATTACATTTTCTATAATGACTTCAATCTTGCAAGAAGGCCAAATTCTAGTAAGGACATTCACAGTTATTGTTAGTTATCTGGACAACTTAAATGTAACTGGTTAGAAATGTTAAAAGTGTGGTATTACTACAAATGTATATTTCGCAACATGATATGGATAATTCAGACTCATGTGACAATTCCAAAACATCACCGAAGAACGTACGGGCACAAGGAATTGTGGGACTGGCGGGTATGTTTCCATCATGGCGGCATCGATTTCGGGTTACACTTTTAGTTCTGTGTGTTATCACAGTGCAAATAGCAATTCCGACCATGTAAGTACAATATGCATTTGACTTGATATTTGGGCGCTTATTCGAGTCTCAATATATAGTATAATCTGTACGATATTCTTTTCTTGAGTTGATTTTTTGGTGTCATCTTCATGATGTGTCAGGTATCTAGCGAACTAGCTTGCTAACTCGCCTACTGCTTACATATGATATGTGATGACAGCAAGCTAACCGACCACTTAGCAGTCATTCCAGCTTGTTGGCAGGCAAAGTACTGGATTTTAGTAGAACCCCCTTTCACATTTCAAATGTATTGGTATAATATGTAGGAGTTTTGAACATGTTTTTAGATGTCCAAATGTCTTATTTAATAAATATGCTAAAGCAACCCTTTAGCTTTTTGACTGGCTAACTTGTTTATTAAACACAAATAGCTGTGTTAGCTAGCTAGTTAGCTGTCTACATAGTTTACTTGCTAGCTAGCTAACTCCTAAATGTCGAGTATACAGAATATGACATTTTGAAACCAAATGTACTTTTATCCAATCATATGGAGTTTATTCTGTGGTTTATCAGCAGACTCTTTTTATTCTCCGTGGTATGTCATGGCCGACTGACAAGCATATCAAGTCGTAGGTATTTAAATACACAAGGAAGTAGGCTCTCTAGCTGGCTAAGTTAGTGAGCTATCTAGCTAGCTATGATATACTATAAAAACCGCTGCAGGTAGTCCAACTTTAGAGGGTGCATCCTTGCTTTCAGCTTCAGATGATTCCTTTTTCCAATTATTGTTTATGTAAAATGTATTTTTACTTCTGTTAAACAACACTTAGGCTTCAGGCTGATTTATTTTTGTATTCCATAACTGGCTCTAACTCTTGGATTGATAGGCCTATAGTAGATCAGTTATAAAGTGACTATTTTTGCCCAGAAGTAAAAGGATTCATGGTGCTCCATGGAAACATGGGTTTGATCAAATGCATACAGTGCAAGTTTACCAACTTGTCTTGCAGGAAGGCAGGGGAGTATATGTGTCAGTAAAAATGCAGTCATGCAAGATTTTATCTGTTGGAATCCAGTTATGCACAGCTGTAACATAGCAATGAACCATACAATGGTGGGATGTTTTCTCTCACTATAAATAATTTTTAATGGCACTTTGGCTTCCTTTATGATGCAAGTCTTACTATCATGTGATATTCTGTTACTGAATTTACAGATTTTTTTTAAAAAAGGAAAACAGGACTACTGATGACAAACACTTTTGCCATAACAAAGGATTAATCATTTATTTTTGGTCTCATGGCTCATTCAAAACATTGACATGGTTCACTTGCATTGGAAATAGAGGTCACTGGAAAAAGTCATGCACAAGCAAATTTCTGACTGGTCTTTGGCTAGTTTCTCATTTGCATCAAAAGCAAACATTTTTGTGTATTTACAGAGCAGTTTAGGCTAATTGTCTAACTAAACACCATAAACATCTTGGAAACTGGTACTGGTGGTCAACTGCTATGTGTTTTTCAACTGGATGATGGAGATATTTGAAGTGCAGGGCAGCCGATGGCCAATTACATGGTGCCAATATTATCATGTCATTTTAATCTGCTAATATACACCAATCTGATAATGATAAATGAGGGACAAAATTGCTCAATTAAAAGAACATTTATGTAACTTGTGTGTAATTCACACAAACACAGAAAATTTTTAAATAATAGCTCTGTACTCTGCTTATTTTCAATATAAGAAATATCCACATATAATAATATAAAAACTCTGTAAAGAAAATTTTATGAACAGGACAAAAACTTCTGATGATTGAATCTTCTTGATTAATTGGCCAACCAGTAAGTCTAACTGGTACTGTGCATGGACAACTGCATTCATATGTTTTGTTATTGTTTGTTTAAAGGAGCACATGCCTCATCACACCTCATCAAAACATGCAGATTGGTCTGCTTATAAATGGGCAGTTTTCTGCAAGCAAAGTGCCAGAATGAATCTATAAAAGAAAACCTTAATAGAAACCTCTTAAGATTCAGGGATTGCTTTCTTTTCAAGACTAATTGTAGCTACTTTGTGCATTTGACTGACTCTTGCAGGAGGGATTCCTGTTGGGAGAAGTGAGACAAGAGGAGACTTTAAGCATAAGTGACTCTCAGATTAGTAGCTCAGAATTCCTCCATGTAGTAGGTAAGACAAAAGCACTCTTACCTTTTACTAACTGGGAAAAACAACACCATCCAGCTAGCCAGCATGGTATTCTCAAATCATCACTCTAAAAAGCCACAGTGTCATGCTCAGCACTACATTTTTCCTTTTGAAAATGTCATAAATAAAAATCATAAATAAAAGATAATCTACAAAACCAGTTGCTTAAACTACTAGGCTGTATTTAATGGCTCTATGTGAATTGTTGGCATTCACATTGTTTAAAAGCTGTGGAGTTGAAACTTGCAAGAAATTGGCTGTGTTTAAAAATATTGAAAAATGAACCTGGCAAATATGATTTAATAATCATTGTTTATTTTTATTTTTTTTATTTTGTTGTGTTTCCTTTTTCAGAGGTCCATAATCATGAACCATGTCCACAACTCTTTAGGTAAGGAAATATAAGTAGGCCACTGTTAAAGTCTTTCTTAGCTACTATGTTTTATTTAGTGTTACATTTATTTAATGCTTATATTATTGTCATGCAACATGTTCATGGTTAGATTATGTATGTTGGCAGGTCTAACCTAATTGAAATGCTTCTACACTGGTCTGTCCTCTCTGAACTCCCATTTTCTTTGCAAAGGTTTATCATTAATTTTTAAAAAGGACTGGGGGTTAGGGCTTCACATCAGGTTTTGTTATTGTTAATGTTATTGAAGCTCCTCACACATTATTTAGCCGAATACATGACAACGGACCATAATGTATATGATTCATCTTTAAGTGGATGCTAAATCCCTGAGTACAGTGTATGTGTTTTTGTAGTTGCAGTTGTTGCCAACAGTCATTTGTTTTATTTCAGCTTTTATGACTACGCTGGTAAAGTCAATGAAGAAAATCTCAACAGAATCCTCAAAGACAGAAGAAAAGTAAGCCATGCTACATCCAGCATTAACAAAGTAGAAGGTCAAATAAATATTATTATTATTATTATTATTATTATTTTGTGAGCAGGCCCAGACCAGATGAGACTAATCAGTTCTGTTACTATTAATATTATGACCACTTATCAAATGCAAAAATGCAAAGGCTCAAGTCCTTTATACTGCCACTAGCAGATGAATGCAAACTGCAGGTGATTTAATATCTGCTCCAACAGATTATATTGTTTTTGCTCATAGGTTTGAGCTTCATTCACGTTAGGCTGATGAAGACATAGTTTTATTTTAGAAAAAGTAACTTCTGCATCTCAGTAACATGTTTTACTAATTACTTCTGATTGGCCTCATTCTTGCTTTATAAATTGTACCACAATCACCTGATGTAACAGTGTATTTTTCTGTTAGTCAGTCTGTCTGGTTTCTAAGCGATTGTTTGTTTTGCCTAGCAGAACGTTATTGGCTGGTATCGGTTCCGTAGGAACACACAGCAGCAGATGTCATTTAGGGAGCAGGTGATCCATAAGCAGCTGACCCACATTCTGGGCATCCCAGATCTTGTCTTCCTTCTCTTCAGTTTCATCTCAACAGCCAATAGCTCAACACATGCACTGGAGTATGTTCTCTTCAGACCCAACAGGAGGTAGGCCTATACATCTACAGCCAGTTTATCTGTAGCTCATCTGGTAGAACAAGGTGCTAGCAACACCAAGGTCATGGGATTCATTCTTGGGGCATATATCCTGTTATAATAATAAAAATGTAAGTCACTCTGAATAAGATTTGTCTGCCAAATGCGGTAAATATAATCCTGATCATAAAGACACATGGAATGACCAGTTGTAAATGGGGTATTAATGCAAACCTGTCGAGTCTGACTGTAGGTGTGTGTTATTGTTTGGGTTTTTTCCCCCTTTTTTATTTGTGTTCTGTATTTTAGCAGGTATAATCAGAGGATATCTCTAAGCATCCCAAACCTTGGTAACACCAGTCAACAGGAGTATAAAGTCTCCTCTGTCCCCAACACCTCCAAGAACTATGCCAGTGTTATTAAAGAACATGGGTGAGTTTTTATAGCATAGGCATATATGCCTCTTTGAATCTGCCAGATTTTCTATAACTTTATTTTGATTAGATACATTTCCTCCTTTGAATATCAGCTCGACTGAGGATCAGTAGCTTGTTAGATTTGTAGTGATTTTTAGCACAAGTTGAGAAATCCTGTCTGTTTGATGGTGAACATGTTTTGAATATATAGAGCTGAGTTTTTTGACAAGGACGGAGTGATGAAAGACATTCGAGCCATTTTCCAGGTGTATAGTGCCCTTCAGGAGAAGGTGCAGGTGAGTCACGTACTCAGTAGACATCATTCACAGATACACTGAAAATTACTGCAGAACCCCCTTATTGCACTGTAGTAACATCCTTGTCTTATTTATTTTGGTAAAGCTGTTTCTGTGCCTCAAATTGGTACTTTTAGTATAACAATTCTGTGAAGAATTGTTATGGGTTTTCATGTCTTTTAATCCCACTTCAGATTTAAATTTAAACCTGTACTTTTTTGTGCTTGGGGTAGCCTTTAGCAAAGATGCAGACAATATCCCTGGATACCTTTAGCTGTAGCTCAGTGGACTATCATTTATGATGACCGATATCCATGAATTCTTGCCAAGATCTTTTTCTTGATTCTTGATATGTCTGACATGTTTTTGCCCTGCTATTGGTAGGGCCGTGTGAGTACCCTGATAAGGTATAAACACTGCTTCTCTCTGTCCCCAGGCTGTGTGTGTTGAGGTGGATCAAAGTGAAAGAGTGAAGGAGAAAATCCAGGAGGAAGTGAAAAAGCTCAAAGAGGAGATTGCTCTCAGGAAACGCAATACTGCCACAAATGACAGGAGTATGTGTTGTCTGTGATTTGTCCAACATCTTTTATTGTGTCTCATCGTTTTGTCCTTTGATATGTAGAATGACTTCAGTTTTGTTTACTGTTATTTACGCCACTAGAGAGACTGTTTACCTTTCTTGTACCCTCTCCGTCATTCTGTTTCATTTTAATCCGTTGCATGCTTCCTTAGGACACCAAGATTTGATGAATGCTGATGTGCACTTGCACCAGGATGACTCGGCACTTTTGGATTCTTCCCCTCCCTCGCTAAGTCGTGTGGTCCTCCAAAGTCCCCCACTGGAGTCCAGCCTTGATTGGCCTGCAAACCCATCGGCCCCGCCCCTTTATGCTGCCACACTGCCCCCAGACCCGCCCAGTGCCATCCTGCTGCCACGGCCCCAGGCTGTGGGCTCGCCCGGCCATCCCTCTCCCGGCCTAGGCCTGGGTGATGGCGACGGCTCCAGCTCAGACTCCCTGACGAGGCAGGCCACCGGGCAGGAGGACCAGGTGGAGGATGATGAAGATGATGAGGATGATGACGAGGACAGTAGCGAATATGAGAATCTAGTGAGCGAGCGGCTGCAGTCCCCCCTGCTAAATGAAAATGTTCCTTTAGGACGACCGGCCACACTCTGGCCCGATGGAGATGCTCACAGCTCCAGTGGCCCGTCATGATCTGGTAGGCAGATCGGGCAGGGGAGCAGGTGTTGAATAGACAGAGCTAGGCATTGTCCACTGGAAAAGGAGAGACGATGATTGAGAGGACAAGGAAAGATTGGCAGGTGACTGCTGGATCTTGCTGATCTATGCAGCAGGAGGCCCCTTCCAGTTAACACCTGGCAGTTTTGAACAACTGATCTGAGCTCCCTCCCTGTTAATTTCTCTCTTCCTCTCACATCTCCTTTTCTCTCCAAGAGTAGAGGTGCACCCCGCTTACTGATTACTTATTGACATTGCTATCAACCTAGATCATCCAATATTACACCATTTACCTCTTGCACTATTTTTGCCTTCTTTTGATTTCCATTCAAGTAGAAAACGTAAAGGCAATTATGTCTTCTGCGGCCTTCAAACTCATATGAGGTGTTTTTTGCTCTTTATTATTGTTTTTTTTTGCACCTGTTTAACACAAATCTGACAGTTCTGTTAAGTGCTTTAGACTGCACACCTTTCAGCAATCCCGGTCTGAACTTTACTTTCCAGTACCATTTGTTTTCTGTTCAGTTACATAATGGCCGGTTTATGGAAACCAACAAAAAGATTCTGTTGATCATTTACCTTTTACTTCTTTGATATGGGGTGCTTATATTATTTTTACAGATGCAAATCACTAATACTGTCGCTTAATTTCATTTTAAAAAGATCATGAAGGCTCCTTCATAAATTAACAGGTGATGTGTAATGCTCATCTTCTGCACTTTTCCTTGTGCTTTCAAAGAACCTTCTCTGTCTAGCAGTTTGAGTGAATGGCTCTCATCCTTGCTCCTCTACTCAAGTTTGTTGACTTAAATTGGAGGGCCAACCACTGAAGCTCCACAAACCTTTCAATCTCAGGATTCTTTTACAATGGCTCGCTTGATTCCATCTTCCAGTCATTGCCCTCACAGTAACAGGCAAAACTGTATTTGCAGAAGCCATGCAGAAGCGGTGAATTTATATGGTTCACCATTCTGTTGTGAAATGAAGCTTTAAATGTGACATTGAAAGGTTAGTAGTCTGCCATAACTTTTTTTTTTTTTTTTATGCCTAACATGACCCAGATTTACTTCCTTAACTCACTTCACTTATAGAAAATGAAACAAAAGTCACATGAAGCTTTTTTTTTTCCTTCATGTATGAAGGTGGAAACCAATACAGTTTTTGGTTTTGTCTCTTTTCTTGTCTTGTTTTGTTTTTGCTTGTTTTTTGGTTAAATTCCTCACTGCTATACTTGAAGTTTTTGTTTGCATTTCCCTACTAGTTCTGACAAGAACAGTCAATGTTTTCAAGGAGCATTCCACAAAAAATCACTAATTCTGTATGCTTGTTTAAAGCCAACTGGAAGGAATTTTAGCAAGTATTCCCTAGGCACTAGTTAAACATCTACCCAGCTGTGCTTGAATGCCTGGGGAATGTTATATAAATTTCACAGTAAGGAACTACATATAAGATTGCATATAAAGAATGGATTTTATGTGGATTGTACCTTTTTAATGTTCATGAATGCAGTCGACAGTTTAATTCTTAACCATCTGTTGTTAATGGCCAGATGCCAAATTCCTTTCTCTTTTAATCTTAAATGAAATTAGGATGTAATATTTTAATGTCAAGTGGAAGTGGAGTAAGACTCGCCTTTTATCTCAGAGTATGTCCTACCAATTTTAAGCAAACCTAAGCACATGACTGGCTTGCTGCTGTGGTATGTACTTATTCAAAGCATAAGAACAGGTGCTTTTTATTGGTCTCATGTATACTCTCGCATTGACTGTGAGCTTTACACGTGCAGCCCTGGTTATGGTACGCGCTTTAGATGAGAAGGTTAAAAACCAGTAACACTTATTGAAGATGCCGTTATGATGTGGATAGCCTTTTATTTAAACCACGACAATGACATTGAGAGTTGCAACACTGTACTATTATTATTATTATTATTATTATTATTATTATTAGCAATATTGTTTGTATTTGCTTGGCAAATGAAGGCCAGAAACCATATCCAAGGTCTAATGGTCAGAGCTGTGAGGAACGTTCCAGAAAAATAAAATAATTGTTAACACATGGAAGTGCTTTAGATATCACCACCTACTTTTCATGGAGCACATTCCAAGCAGAACTGTAGAAAACATAAACCACTTATTCTACTTTGGAAAGCTGATGGTCAATTTAAACAAACAAACAAACAAAAAAACATGATTGTTCTAAGATTCTCTCTTCACTTTGCTTTAATTCTCAGAGATCTGGAGCAGTTTATAAACTCCTTGTGATGGTTGAAGTTTACATAACATGCCTTACTCAGAGTACTGACATACTCTGGGTAACATCTGAACATTAGCGTGCATGAAAACAGTGTTTTGTGAGAGATTATTCATCTTTTACATATTACGAATTTCATCCGTTCTATTCAATTAAATTGCTTTCCAATTCATATTTCCAATTTCCCTTTTACATACCTCATTGTTGATTTAATGTTTTTAATGGGGGGGTTATTGTAGTATACTAATATTAATTTTCAGAGCCATTAAATCCAGCCTTCAGGTATAATGGTAAAATACACATTTGCGTTTTGTGAACTACATCGCTGCCTGAAATTTTTTTTAGATGATTTCCTTTACATCATCTCTATAGACCTATTCAAAATTACAAAATGCATCTGAAAATGGCAAGTAATATACTTTGGAACAAATGCCTAAACACTGAAAACCTAAAACAAATCCACTATCATTTGAAGTATAATTTAATTCCAAAATGTATACCATCTTTATCTCCATGAGGGCACTGAATTCTAACTTATAACTGATGTTCCATAGTAGCCTATGTCAGATTCACTAATGCTAGGAATGAGAGGCCAAATTTGACCTGGATTTTGGAACCAGACTTGAGCCGCAAGCCAAGGCAGCATCAGTGGGCAAGGTTTGACATGGGCCACCTGATACAGGTGGGGTAAATGCTTTCATCTCTGCCCTCAAAAACCTGGCCAGTAATGTTTAGGGGGGAAAAACTAATGGTGCAGTTGATGGTTATGCTACAATCTGTTCTCTTTTTTGTTTTAATTTTTAAAATTTCTTAAATTAGTTGCACATTTTAAAATGGACCTTGGGTATTACTACAGGCCAGGTTTTAATCAGATTCATCTACATGATTCAAAAGTTATAAAAAAAATATAGTTTGCTAGTTTAATAGCAGCAGCTGATGCAGAGTCGGCTGGTTCCAGATCTTAACCAGATTTGGCTGCAACAAAGAGGTAAATATGTGCTTTATATTATACGCCACCTTATTTATAAGATGTCGGCCACTTTAATAACTAATTCATTTAATAGCAAATTAATAACTAAATTCCTCTCAGTAGATATGGATAATATAATGTAGGGTTTAGATTTTTGAGACTCTTTGATTTAACATTGGAACCATAAATCTAAAAATGTTCAGTCACACAAGAATGTTGTTGACCGAATTGGTTGTAATGCTGCCCTTATAATGGTTTAAGATTATTTTTAATAGTTAATTAGGCCATAAATGCCTTTAAAATCATTAACGAAAATCTGTAGCTCAAAAACAAAAGGGCAAGTGACCTGTTTTGTGCCAGACAGCAAAGCTCACTTTTATCTACACTGTTAAAAGTAGATCTTGTTTGTCTTTATAATCAGTCTGCAACTGTCATTAAATATTTGTTTAAAAGTTACTACCATTCAACCTGTGGATGTCATATTAGTGAGAAATGACACATTGGCATACATTAGCATGACATTTCTAAAATCACGTTTTACAGGTCACTGATGCCCTTTTTATACTGCAACTGTTTAATGATTTTGAGGTTTTTATGGGATTATGTCCACGAGGGTAATGTTTATCTTTACATTTTGTCATCCATTTCTAGAGGTACTTGTCTCACCTTCTGCTGGGGTGAGATGAAGCATCATCAGTAGAAAGGAGTCGGTCTTTATGAAAAGTGTGCTTGATGTTAGCAGTATGTTTGAAGTTCAAGCAGATATGGTGTTGCGGAAGCACCCTGAAGTGTTCCCTGTCTAATGCTAGTGTTACTCTTTGTCTGCAGATGAGTACGTGCCTGAGGTTATAAGATCATTTAGTGGTGTTCCACTCAAGTGAAACATTCTTGGTTGATCCTCCTGAAGGTGTTTCACAGTCGCAGGAGTCACTTTTATCAGTTGTTGCAGCTAAGTCACGGGAGGAATGGTCTGTACATTAATGATGGTGGAAGCTTGAATGTAGTAATTGAAACCATGAATTCTGTAAAAGAATAATACAATAGAATAACAATAGAAATACAATAGAATGTTTTATCATTCCATGGGTTGTTTGAAATTAGAATTGAAACTAGAGATGCATTGCCAACCCAAATGCAATTTTAAATCAGAATGACTGGCCTCAAAATCAGTAAATCTGCAGCAAACTTTGAAAGTTCATGCTCTGAAGTTACAATTGTCAGTTAAGACAATTCAGATTTGGTTAAAAAAAATTAAAGGACACAAGGGACATGCAAGATGTATAACATCATTAACGCCTTAGCAAGAGAATTTCAAGAAAGGCACTGAAATGTATTTTAAGGATTAACATAGTGACTTTTGATACTGTAAAGTAATATACAATGATGCGTCAGTGCAGTTTAGTGATGCAAAATAAGGGAATTCTTTAAGCTCTAGTACTAAATGGCTGTTTATGGAAAAAACGCATAGCAGCTTCTGCAGTTGGGTCAAATCTCATTTTAATTGCAGTATATCAAAGGTCATTTGAAGACACTCCCTGTTTCTCCTCATAGAAGAGCTAATGCCAATGGCAGTGTTTTTCATAGATACTTCTGCTCAGATGCTTGCTCAAAATAAAGAGTGATAGAATTTGAGCCACCTGAAAAAAAAATATTACAATAATAACAGACCTAATGTAGGCATTTCACAACTGCCTGTGTGTAGTTGACATGCTGTCCAGATGATGGCACACTTCACTAACTGATCCTTAAAGCTATCTGCCAGTTTTAGGATATCAGGTGCATCAGCAGACACAGAGCATGTACCAAATTGGCATAAATAAACCATGCATTTTGACCTGCAGAGAATAAAATGTCACATTCCCTAGTACATGTTCACCTCATGATAACTTCCAACTCAGGGAAAGTAACAATTTCGTATATTAGTAAAAGATGACGTATTAGCCAAGTGATGAGTCCAACTTAATCTGTCAAAATCATTTATTTACTATAATACATAGTGGATGATGTTAAAATTTTATTCAGTTTGTACATCAGTTTTGCATGAGGCAGGTCATATGAACATATGTTGCTTTCTAACTCCAAAAGTGGGATCGTAGCAGCTGTACGCTTTCCCAAATCCAGCCCTTTCCTCTGTTATAGTGATTTCACTGAGATATAAATTTTATCTTACAAAGCTTAAACCCTATACTTTGTGACCATCTTTTCACATACAAGCTCCCTGTCAACCTCAAATCTACACATCCCTGTGTCAAACTAGTTTCCACACAAAGACTGTAAGCTTTCTAAGCAGCATCTGTTACAGCGGAACAAAATTCAGTACCATCTACAAAAAAAGAAAGCAACGTCTTTTTCATATAGGGAATTAAGTACAATTAATCTAACCCCAAATTTTAGTACAGCATACCACAAAGAAATCTGATTATAAGTTTTACAAGATTATACAAGCTCCAGTACCCCATCGTTTATCAGCAAATTATGCTGATTTTATA
>JAOYMR010000010.1:4630231-4689738 GCA_025802075.1 Tenebrosternarchus preto | reverse complement strand
CGCCCCCCCCCCCCCCCCCCCCCCCCCCCCCCCCCCCCCCCGCCCCCCCCCCCCCCGCAGAGAGAGAGTGACTGGATGTGTGGTGAAATCATACTGTCATGCGGCTGAGGAGCGATTGGGAGCACATCACACCAGGTTCTGGATTATATCCAGCACTCAGTTCAGGGGGAAAGGGGCTAAAGCATCAGGACGAGGACATACAGATGCATTTAAACGGCCATCACCAGCCTCCTTGGGGCTGGGATTAAACAGAGTGGTGTCAGGATTAATTTCCAGCTGAGCTGAAGAACTGATGCTTTGTAATTATGTTATTTTCTTAAAGTGACAGAATATGCTAAATGAAGAACAGGCCAATCTGCAGGCGAGCTAGTGGCTGAGGGCTCAGGGACTCTGCTGGTCCTCTGGTCTTCAGCAGATGCTCACTATATCCAAGCTGTGCTGCAGTCACTGAGCAGTGAAGCAAAGGCCAAGGACGTTTCTTACTGCTCAGCACCACTGATCTCTTCCTTCCGGCATCCAAATGACTTTACTATGCTTCTATTTTTTATTACATTATCTTCTCTTTCATTCTATTCTCTGTAAAGCACAAAAGTGCTATATAAATAGTTTATTATTATTATTCATTGTGTTTATTGTTCTATTCAGTCCATGTAATCATTCTGAAAGAGAAAATATATTACATTTGCTAATTAAATACTGCTGTAATGGTTTCAAAGTAAAATGCAGCTATATAACCATAATTTATATTTCTTCTTTGACGATCATGAGAGATTTTGTTATGTACAATACCATTAGCTAAGCGTTTGGTAAGTGACATTTTTGTGCTTGGTGTTTTTCCTCACATAATACTGCCCAGCAACATGACATCAGACCAGGCTGTCAACACCAACACAATTTCCTAAATTTTTCTACTCGTTTTCTTGGAACAGACAGTTGACTCAAAACCTCTAAAAGAGGAATTGGGAATAGAAAAGGAGATAAAAGGAAGTACTTACTAGCTGCTTCCACTAGCTCAGGATGGAGACTGTAAGGGATGAGCGGGTCAGGCAGATCAGCAAAGAAAGCTTTCAGTGCCCCAGCAACTGCATTCACAGCAACATCCATTGCCATAAAATCCACATTGTGGTCTAAACAGACAAACAGGAGTGGGGGAGGGGGTGGAGGGCAAAGAAAGACAAAATATCATCTTAATCTTTGAAGAAGATTCTGCAGTGTTGGCTGTGCTAAAAAAAAGCAGAGTGGACAATGAAAGTCATGAAGCAATGAAGAAGAATGCTGAGGTGAGTGAAAGGCATAGTGAGAGAAATAAAAGTGAAGGAAAGAGCACCGACAGACAGACGGGAAGAGAACAACCTGAGAGGAATTCAGTTTTCAGAGAAAATCTAAGTACAGGATGGACACAGGATAAGAGGGGAAAATGCACTTAATTCACAACGTACTGAGGACTGAGGTAACGACAGAAAAGCTAATGGCTGTAACATAGCAGGGAGATTAAAACCCACTCTAGCTCTTTTGAGCAAATGCTGGCTCACTGAGAAAATGATCTGCCCACTCTGCGGAAGTCATCTACACGGTTCACCGAGCTACTATGACTGCTGGTAATTCAATGGTAGAGAGAAACAAAGCTGAAGAGCATGAATTTCATCAACAAAAGAATTATAAATCTACTGCAAACACTTGAGGAATGTGCATGCAGAGAATGTTAAGATGAAATCAATCACACAGTGTAAACTATTGTCAAGAAGCTGACAGCCAAAATAAGAATGCATATCCTCTTTAACAGCAACCCCTATGACTTCCATAAGAGAGGTTTGTCAAGTACTAAAAGTGCTTTTGTCAACTTTAATATAATGAACTGTTTCCAAGCATGGACGAATAGCACTTCAAACATCAATCTACCAGACATAAACATCCTTATTACAACCATACATAGCTCTACTAAAAATAATATTGTCAATATCCTAAGTAAAAAACCACTAGTGATCTATAGTTAATAAATTAGCTTGAGTAACAGACATACAGAAAAGGAAGAATGATTTATAGATATAAATCAAGAAACCATAAAGTATGAAAATCCGAATGGCCTGTTTAAAGGGCATA
The DNA here is from genome assembly GCA_025802075.1 of Tenebrosternarchus preto. Classification (NCBI taxonomy): domain Eukaryota; kingdom Metazoa; phylum Chordata; class Actinopteri; order Gymnotiformes; family Apteronotidae; genus Tenebrosternarchus; species Tenebrosternarchus preto. The sequence continues at coordinate 4,687,638 of JAOYMR010000010.1, read as the reverse complement.
TGAATCACTGACCAATTTACAAACATTTGGTTTCCCAGCAGTCATTTGAGCATAATTTGTGCAAAGTGTAATAGGATTTTTGCAAACACAAATCAATGAGTACCTTGGTCAAACTGCTTCTGAATGTTGTCTTGATCAGTCTTGTTTCCACTCACACGATACAGGCCCTCTGTGGTGAGACCTAGAAAATAAGAAATAGTATGCAATTAAATCAATTCCACAAAGGCTACATAAAATCTTTATGGAACAAAGCTTAACAGATAATGCCCCTAAAGGCCCAGGAATGTAAACAGTGTGAAAATGTGTCACATTTCACAAATGTGCGAGTCGTGTTCATCAGATTCAAATGTTGTTAGTACTACAGATAATGAAAACAATGAAATGGGAACAGAGAAGCAAACCAACACTAAAGGAAAACAGAAAAATATTCAGATGTTCAGATGAGCTGAGGTGAGTCAGGTTTGTCGTTTCTTTAAGAAAATGGCCTACATAGAAAGTATTATAGCTTTAAATCACTTCTACACAGGTCTGATCACTTGTATACAGGACAGGTTATCCCAAAAATTACCATGACATTAATGACCTATTTCTGAGCAAATACAGAAAAACCTGAGCTCCCTTATTCAATGTTATTAATAAACCAAAAAAGATTGATGCTAAAATATATATTTAAAAAATACAGCATAATCTTGGGGATCAGTTGAAAACATCTCTTTGCCTGGATGCAGGAGTAAATAACAACAGTAAAACATATTTGTCATGCAAACAGTGCTGACAACAGCTGACAACAGTGAATTCCACCTTGCCTTTGTAGCAATTTAGTCCATTAGAACAACCTGCAAAATCTGTGCTCTCAAGCTCCTAAAGAGGATAAAGCTAGTTCCGCCTCTACATGATGCCACATGAAAAGGCTAATCTCACTATATCTCACACAGATCTGCTTGTTGACTGACACAGGGCCTTGCAGTTCCTGCCTTCTTACTACCTAATCTATCAGCATGTAGATAAACTTAGCTTTGAAAAACTCTTGGAATCTGGATCAAACACTGAAGCTTGGATGTTTAGTCACTTGTCTAATCTATCTACGCATCTAAATCTAGTTAAACTCAACACCAAAAAACTCCATGCTCCTCTACACTGCTCCAGGGCTCTGGTTCAAACACTGAACCGTAGGTGCTTAGTCACGCATCTTAGCCTAGCGAGCTGCTAACCTCTTCAAGTTAAAACCGCTATGCATTCTTGGGATGTTCCCACATGCCAGAGCTGGTCCCACCCACTGTTCAGACAGCAGCAGGAGTCAAGGGCGTGGTGCAGTGTGGCGTATGGAAACACAGGCCTATTTACACTAGATGCAGGTGCACAGAGTTGAGGGAGAGTTCACTACTTTTTTAAATCAGGCGTCAAACGAGGACAATCAGCTGCATTATAGCAGCCCTTGCTCAAACTGGTCTTCCTTGGGGTTCATTTATCTTCCTTGAATGCAGTAGATCTTGTGGTGTCAGCATATCTCTCTGGCCCATTTTAACAGTGGCTAAGCAGTGACCCGTCAATGACTCAGAGGTTTGAGTGCCAGTTTGTGGTAGGTCTTGCCACATGGTGGTGAGAGTCTGGATCCAGACCTCGACCACCATGACACACTGCTCTGCGTGTGTGCATGCATGGCTGGCCTGACACTTAGCAGGGAGCAACATCATTGACACAGAGAGGAAGTTACTGAGACTGCTAGCTCTGTACAGCAGTAATCAAAAGTCAGAGGAAAGACCTCAAAAAACAAAAACATCTAAAGCTATTTTAACTCAATTTCCCATTAAAAAGCAATAGGTCATTGTAGCACATTTAATGATGTGTTTTAACTTGCACTAAGATTAGGACCATCACTTAATGCAAAATGCCATTTCCATTTCTCCCTGTATTTACCACCAATGAGCCCAAGCAGGATCAAGTAAGATTATGGTTAGTGGTTAGAACTAAACTCTGCAGGCTTGTAGATCTCCAGGACCAGAGCTTGTCAATCCCATGGTAACATCTGTTCTAAAAGCCAAAGTTTATTTAGCCAAAAACGTCCACAAACGAGTTGTAGCCAGTTTATACTAAATTTGTTAAGAACAGCACCTGTTGGGAGGCATATATGGATCCTGTCTGTGCCGTGCCAGGACTTTTTTGAGGGTTGGGGTGGGGTCACTGATATTCAAATGCTTAGCCTGGCACATCTTTCATATCGCATGACGATGGGACTTTATTTAGACAAATCCTGACAGGAAGGTTGAGGTCAAGGATGCCGTGAAAAACAGTTTCAGGAAGTGGTGGTGAGGGAAGCGATCTTAATTTGGATGCGGCTCAGCAGGATGTCCCGCTGTCCCGCTCGGAGCCCTCACTCTGGCTCGTATGTGGCTCATCATTGGCAGATTACCATCGTACCCCGCCCCACAGATAATAATGGTCTGTTGGTGCAGAGGAAGCTAAAGATATTACTCAAATCTACACACGCTGATACCAAACAACACTGCTTAAAAGTGCAGCACACTTTTAAGCAGTTTTAAATGATCTCTCCACCCCCATCCCAGGTACAGGTACTGTTACCAGCCTACAACAGTTTCTCTGGTGTACAGGTTCTCAGCTGCAGTGCTCTGACTCACCTGACTTAGCTCATAATAACTCTGAGATGCGAGTTAAAGTAGTAACGTAAATGTAAACTTAAATGTGCACAACATGGGGTACCACTGCTCTTGAAATGAAATACTAAATTAAACACTGCTCTTGTCACTCCCATTACATTTGGCAGAGAGCTAACTAATCTTTCAGTCAGTCTATAATTTTCCTTCTTTGTAGCATTAACTTTTATTGCAGGTTGAAATTCTATTGATACCATCATGATTTTTGGAGAAAGGCTGAATTAGTCAAATATTTAAAGCCTGCTCTGAAGCTCCATGTAAAGCAGAAAGCAGAGTACCACACCCTCACTCCACAGAGCTGCTGCTCTGTTATTGTAAAAGAAGCTGAAAAGATTGATATCAGCTTACTTCACAGGCACTTATTTCCTGGAGATGTATTAGACTGATCCAAAGAGCAACCTGAAAAAGGTAATCATCAACCATGTAGAGTCACTTCTCTCCATATAGTCACAAACACCCATCTCTAGGGGTTTCTGGTAAATCACAGGCATTTTTATATTTTAGATGATCAGCAAATAGGATGACGTTTGTTTCAGATACAAGTTGTTTGAGACAGGATGATATGAGCGCTTTCACCTAGTTTGGAGTACTGGTTCTTCCTATAATTTTAGTTTTTCACATATTTTTTGCAGGACTAGCATTCTCAGCACAGTGCTAGGACAAAATGGCACACGGAGTGTGTAACCTTTTAACTAAGCCTCCTTCCCGCCGCTGGCGCCAGGGCTCCTCTGAGCAGGGTGAGCATTTGCGAAACAAGAACAGTGGCCTCTATTAAACACTGCCGCATATGGGACCATCAGGCCAGGGATCTGAGCCAGACCCCATATGACTGGGCATGTACCCTACCTACTCCAAGAACACTCTTTATATCTCAAGAAATGCTGCTTAAGCTAATAATTTTTTTATTTCTCAGAAATAGGTGGCTGGATGCACACCTGCAGTCCACACAATTCAGTACTTAATGGTATCGCTGTAAATCAAACAGCATATGCACATAAAAACAAGTATATCTGAAAATTAACTTTGCTGTTCTAAGCTAGCTAATTAGCTAGCTAATTGATGTTCTAAAACCAAGCAAATCTCTCCACATCGACAGATTCACAAATACCTTTTTTGTGGTATCTGAATGCCTATCACTGTCCATCAACCAACAATTACATTATCATTGGTTTATTGTAGGTTTATACACTGATCAAGGCATTAAAGAAGATCATTTATTCTAGGTCCACATTAAGAAAAGACAAAAGACATCCAAGTGCACTAAAATATTAGGAGCTCGGTACATCAACATGGTGATGAAATACACAGCAAAATAGGAGTTGCTGATTGATTGTGTTAGAAGGAGGCAAAGGTAAAGTTTAGCACCTAATGATGTCGCCTTCTCCTGCACTAGACAAATTAGCAGAAGGAGTCAACAGCAATTTGTATGCACATTCCACTGGAAATTGGTTTAAAAACAAAATTTATTACACTAGTTCATCACATGGCTTCAGTATACAATATACTACAGACTGCTATACATCACAACAGCTGACAAAGATGAAGGAGAGGGTAAAATATCAGGCCGCGTAAAATGCCTTCTCATTTTGACAACACAATGACGAGAAATTGATGTCAGGAGAAATGCAAGCAGTCAGTAGAACAGTTGTCGTAATGCCACCTATTGTCTTTGCGAGCAGTTCTAATAACTATGGCCGACTATGTCTTAACAGGTTTAGTCATGATGAGTGAACAGTTGTAAGACTGGTCTGAGTGCTTTTAAATAAAACAAGTCTACAGGCAGCAACTGAGCAAGCTAAGCTTTATCAAAAACATGTGCACATGAGTGAATAAGTGCGTGTGCATGTGTATAGGAATCCCATAAGAAATCTCTAGCAGTTGAGATTTTGTAGAAATGAGGAACATTAGATGCTGCCCACAGCTAAACTTCACCACAAAACCAACACACAGAACTCATCAAAACAGAAACTGCTCCACACATGCAAACAAATACGATACACTGGACACAGGTGAATTCTGATGCAGTAAGGAGTCAGATATGTGTATAATTTTAAACAAAGAATCGCAAGGGGATGTGCTTTTGCAGAAGTGGGGAAAAAAGGCTTGCAATACAGAATGCACATATCGCAGATTGCATGTTGTTTTAACAGCATGGCCCTGGGTTTGCTAGCCCTGGGGATCATTGGATCGTGCTCCAGCGAAACGCTCATAATGCATCTGCTGAGCTGCACCCCAACAACCTGAGGATAGCTCTTCGGTGGGTTGAACAGTGGGCCCAGGACATCTGTCCTTGAGCAGACAGTGGCAGCAGCATTCACTTGAGCTCATCTCTAATTCAAAGAGAGCAGATGGATTAAAAATAAAGATTGCACAATCTCCAATGGATGGAAAGTCATCTGGGGGGGTGGGGGGTGGGGGGGGGGTGGCATTGTTTCTACTGTGTCTTTGGAAGAAATGTTTCTAAAGTCACCAAGTCTAATTCTACATCAGCCTGTTAAAACAGACACGGAAACCCTCATCCACCTGTTATGGGAGAGGAGCTAACAGTTCTGAGCCTGCCTGAAATCCCATCTCCAGATTTTTTTTTAAAATGTAGTATTCAAAATTTGCACAAACTCATGGTCCATGTCAGTAGGCAGCAAAGCAGAATATCTGTAATAGAAAAAACTTTTCCACTGTTCAAAGGTACAATAATTCACAGCCTAGCAGAAACAACCAATGCATGCAATACACTGAGGATTCAGTGTGAAGTTGATGGGTGTCCCTGGTTCATTCTGACCGATGCTGACTTTGCAAAGGATTTGCAGGCAGTTGCAACAGAACAGGTAGTAGCATACTCCACAGCATACTATTAACAGATGATGTGGGATTGACTTAGGCCTACTGATTATTATACATTATGTGTATTTAGCTCTTCACTTATAAAATGGACATGACGTGGAGGAGGATTTGACACTCCAGCAAGACTACGTTTATCCTCATGCTCACTGAAACCTGCTGACAGCAACACTGCTTGTTATCAAAAATGTTTGATTCAGATTTTATCACATTTCTGAAACTGAAACAGAAGAGCTATAATGCAGCCCTTTTGGATTACATATTGTGAAGCAATTATTTTTCACCAACACTTAAGATGCTTTATGTCTCACTGCTCTAGTCATGTCAAAAGTAATGAAATTTAAGATTTACTGAAGTTTACGATTTACTGTGCTCTACTACATTTTTCTTTAACATCTACACCCTGATCCAAATGCACAGCCTGATGTGTGATGACAGCCTGTCAAAAGCAGTTTGTTCTGACAAACCCCTCCCCTCAAGTACAAAAGACAGCAGAATGCCAATAGGAATAACAGCACTTTGTATGGTTGGACATTTATTGTTAGGCATTAACCAGAGACCACGGTGTGTCAAAGAACAACAACAAAAAAATGAGTCGTCACAATTTTGATGCCTGTCAGCAAGGTGACTGGCTTAAGCAATTGGCATCGACAGTGGACGTCATCTTAGGAATTCATATAATGGCAGCATTACACTGCACTCTAATGAGATTAACCAGCTCTGCTTGATTGGGCAGAAGACAATGGTTTGCCTAACCCATAGCTATTTTTTGTTTGGCTATCTAAAAATCTGTTTCTGAATAATAAATACAAGTCAGTGGAGGATCCTGCTTTGAAAAGCCATTTGTACTTGCACACTGCTGTGAAGACTGAAGAACTCACTTCACCTACACCAGATGACCATGAGCTAATATGGTCTTTCTTTGTATTATGCATTTGAAGTGCTCGAGTGTATATAAGAAGGCTGATTATCTTTTTGTCCTTTTGTGCCTTTCCAAGGAGAACAAGTAGACGGCTGACCCACACATAACTAATGTTAACCATTTCAGCAGAAAATGCAGCTCATTTAGAATCATTACAAGAGGAAAAAGAATTAAGTAAAATTGTGTGAAGCGTTTAGCAAGAAGAGCGATAGACTTGCAAAAAAAAGAGTAGCTGATCCATAACCAGGTGGGGAATCAGGATGCCATACCTACATTTCATAGATTAATGACTCATGTTAAATTTGACTCTACTGGTAATGAACTGGCCAACTAGTATAATTCATCTGTTCACATTAGTAGAAAGAAAATGGTGATCTAATGGATGCACATGCCAGTTCTGAGACATTTCTTTCAACTTCATATTACTGTTGCCCATAGCTACTAGAAAACTGTCATTACCCCGCAAACACAGCGATGAATGTAAAGTATTTTGGAGGTAAACATCATTAGCATTTTCTGCACTTAAGAAATTAAAATTACCATCCTTCCCCATTAAGAACCCATCAAATCTAAGCAGTGGAAATATGAGAAACAGTGCAGTGAAGCAAAGGAACTGAAGGGTGCATTTTAAAGGTATCAGTCACACTGAGCATCACTGCACCAACCGTGTCCAATAAGCTGTTCACACAGACTTTCTGCCTTATTAACCACTGGTATAAAATTCTTTTAACAACCAAAATGTCCTCAGTAAAAGATACACACACTATGCAAGAACCACTCTGCTCTAAATAAGACATTGAAAGTCTGTAACAGAGAATGTGTAAGTACAGTCATACATTACATCCAATTAAGAACTCTCAGAACCCATTTACCTAGTCATGGGTCTACATGGACTTATAAAAACACAAAACTTATACGCAGAATTTAAGTAATCTTGTGACATCTGCCATATTTGGGTTTTCCCAAGTACACTACGTACGTGTGCAGATCACAATTACAAAGTACAAAGCTATTTCAAGGTAGTTGCTAGGAAACAAATGACAATGAAGGTGCCAGGTGAGATATCAAAGTCAATTAAACAGACAAAAAAATAATTTTCCTTCATTGCACAGTACCTTAAGCCACAAGCTCTAGACCACAAAATGGAAGAAACAGAGGCATGCCAAGGCATACAGTATACAAGTTCAGACTTGTAAAGGACTAGCTGCGTTGAACAACAATTTCCTCTAGGTTTTCAAAACATAGCATATGAAGAGGGTGACGGAGTATATGTGCTTTTCAGGGAGGAAAGCCTGATGACCCCTTTCATTACTCAGATTCTTTCTGGCAAGATGCGCTCATAGGGCTTTTAAACAGAGACCCACATAACTCAGGCAGCCATACTGAGCCATCCATGCAATCACAGAACATCAACAGTAAACTTAGTCATACTGTCTTGGTCATGACAAGTGTTCATCAAAAATGCTGTTCAGTTTGAGACAGGGATGAGAAGTATAAAAACTCTCACACTCCTATACGGACATGGGTCAATAATTCCCCACCAAGAAGACCACTATAAAAAAAAAGTTGCATTCCAAATCATTCTATTAGCTTCAGTTTCTAACTAAATATAATATTAATTTTATGAGATCGCAAAGTTGCAAAGTAGTACACAGTGGTATTGTAAAACAAAAACTGCAATAACTTGCTAGCCCTTCAGATCATTGGGTATACTGCCTACATTTAGTAAGATATTAAAAGCATTTTATAGTTTTATAGCCAAAATTGTTTTTATAGTATATTTACAGAAGTGCCCAAATGTTACATAATCCAGTTATCAAAACCCACTGCAGCAGAGTCTTAAAAAAAAGTCTGTTATTGGCAGAAATAAAAAGCTTGGAAACCAAGCAATTTCCTCCATCAATCACTGTCAGTGTGCATTAACCATCTAGTACTTTCAGCAAAATACACAGGGGCTGTGAGATCAGTTAAGCTATTGGGCCCTCATGGACAAACAACAAAAATGTGCCGACATTGAATTATTTTTTGATTAACATACTACCCATGTTTAACACCAAGTCCATCAGCCAAATAAAACATTCTAAGAGCAACCTAGTCATCAAACCACATTGCTGGTTACCAGTTACCACACAAGCTTTAGCCTCCCAGCCCAACACCCTTGTGGCTGTCAGATATAGCTAGAACATTAAATTGTAACATTTAAAGCCAAACCTGTATCACTGATTGGCTCTTGGATAATACACTTGGTCTGTAGTTCAAATACAATTTGTTACAGGACAAACCACTAAATCAGCCCTGTGACTGACAAAAGTGCTGCTGTCAAAAGTCTATTAAACCATTACATGAGTCTGTTTGTCAACTGTCTAGGAGATAAGAGTGCTGGTTTTAAACTTGAAAAAAGTCATTCAGGACGTCTCTGTAGACGTGTAGCTAATGTTAGGTACTACTTAAAATGTCAGGCAAAGATTAGGGCTTTAATGAAATAAGAAAGTACAGAAGGACTTATCTAACATTTGTCCACTTATTTTTTCCATTAATATTGTGCAATACTGTAGATCAGATATTTTTTTAAATCATGAAAATCATATTCATACTTTGCTTGCAAGGTAAACTGAGTGCTCTGGGAATAACTGCCCAGTATATTTTAATGAAACATTTATTCATTACCTATTTTCAGAATTCTCCTTCCTTGCCTTTCAAAAGCTCAATTTATTATTGCAATTAAGTTAAACTAATTACTGGTTTTCTCCCAGAAAGGGTTTCCAATATTATTTAAAAACTACTACAATAAATGACACCATATTTTATCAGTCTAATCATATTAAAGGTTCCTGAAAGTAATATTAAATTAACTGTAATTAGTACTGGCATGACATCACTTTTTCTATTCAATTGTCCTCTGTTTAAAACCAATACAAATGTAATAAGAAAACAATTAAAAGATGGCTATTCTTTTCAGCTGAAAATAAATCTATGTACAGAGTTAGCAACTCTTAAAACTCATCAAGCTAACAGCAAACTCAGCAGCTCTTCCACTTTTTCATATTATTTGAACACACTAAAGTCACAAGAGTAATGAACTTAATAAATTTAGAGGACAAGAGTACTTTACCCTTTATACGCTCTCCACTGTAGCTGTTTGTCAGGTTTTGGCTGCTCTCTTTCCTTTCCTCAAACCTGAACTTGTTTGACTTCACAGCCAAACTGGAAACACCATAGTTTTTTTTGTTTGCTTGGCTGGTTGTTCTTTAACAGACTACTAAACAAATCACTGCTAGCTGTGGATCCATGGTGGCTAACAGTGCTAAAACGCTGTTTTCACAGTGCTAAAACGCTGTTTTCACAGTGCTAAAACGCTTTCACTAGAAGGCAGAGACACAGAACTCCCCCTACACTAGGTCATCAAAATGACAGCAATGCAAAACATCACATGTATAAATGTATGAATATTTGCATTTGAACACCACTTGTTAACACATTGTTAATGTGAAGAAAACAGTACAGTTAGATTCGACAACTGTATATAAACTATGCTCAAACTAACTCTGCTATTATCACGTGACCTTCTCAAACTAAACTGAAAATCATCACGTGACCTTCTCAAACTAAACTGACAATCATCACGTGACCTTCTCAAACTAAACTGGCAATCATCACGTGACCTTCTAAAACTAAACTGGCAATCATCACGTGACTTGCACTGCTGTACTATTTTCAGTCTGGATTATGATGGTGTTTATTATTATTATTATTATGATTAATTCCGTTAAAAAATCTGATCCAACATTTTCTGCTGATATTGGCCCAATTCTGATGGTACTGGAGCAGTGCTATCGCTAACTGTAATACAACAATATTTTGAAATTAATAAACCTTACACTATTTGAACACTTCAACTACGAAATAAACCAGCAAAAACATACAAAAGGTATTCACTGCAACTGGCACATGAGTGCGTATTTAATTGTTCCACTTACACCACCAGCATTTAAAAACAATGCCATGGCATTACACACCATCCTTACTCAACATACCACACAAACAATATCTGCCCTAGGTCATGCTTGACATTCGCCCAATTATTAATTGAATGGGTCAAGTAACTACAGTAAATCATCTATATAATTTAACATCCTTGTTGCAAGAAAATCTCTAAACTTCAGAACAAGCCGAGGGATTATAAGTGGCTGTCTCCTAATGTCGCCTGGCACACTAAAGTAGCATCCGTACAACATAGACAAGCGAAATACTGAGGTAAATATTTGCTGAAAATGTGTACTTTGTTGTGGCTGTTTAAATTATTATTAGTCAAATCCACAAAACCCACCTGTTAGTTCAATGTAGTCCACACACTTCTCAATAAACAATGGAATAGGTTTTTCAGGAGTGACCAAGTTCTGCAAAGGCACACCAAAGTAGTTGCTTTCCCAATTTCTTCGAGTTGGTGGATACAATGGCTTTGTAGTCTTTGCTTTTATCTGTACCAAAAAAATATATATATATATTTATACGTTTTTCCATATATAAAAACAACAGTAGCATCAGACATACATCCCAACACAGCATATGATTGCCTAGGTTTGTAGTAATGTCATCAAAGATTTTATTAAAAATAAGAATAAAGCATAAAAATAAATGTTCTGCCCAACCTTTTTGGGTTCCTTGTTTTTTGGTGCTTTCTTCTTCTTCATCTTCTTGTCATCCTGTTCTGGATCTGAAGTGATGGCTGGATTGTCTATCCCTACTTTCCAAGGATCTACAGGTGAGAGTAAAGGGTCCTCTTCACTGCCCCGGTTTCCTCTGCCTTTCTTCTTCTTCTGTACTGCTGGTCCTGATTCATCATCACTGACATCAGAGTGAACTCGCCTATGGTATGCTTTTGTCTTGCTAAAAAGGATTTTTGAACGATGTTTGTATTTAGAGGGCCGTCTTCCTGCCTGAGACTTTGACATACGGTCAAAGCCATTCTCTTCATCGCCATGAAGAACGTGTAGCCCACCAAAGGAGTTGCGCATTTTTACTATTCTGTTATGGGTGTCTTCTGGGACAGCATAAATGTCATCGTTAAAGCCTTTAGATTTGAGAAGTGTGTCTGCTGGCTCTGCATAATTGTCAGATGATTCAAGGTCCTCGCTGTGCACCATCATTGGGCCTCGTGGTCCTCTCCTGGTGCTCCTCATACCTGCCTCAATGGTTTTCAAAAGATTGGGATCCAGCTTTTTAACATTAGGCTTGGACAGCACAGGTTTAGGTCTCACTGGGGGAGGCACTTTGTGGTTGCGTTCATGATCACCTACAGGTGTGCTGTGGACAGGGTACTCATTCCCTTCCAGGTCAATTCTATACTTCCGTTCACTGGGGGTAGGCAACAGTTGGACATCATCCCCTATAGGACTATAAGGTGGTGGTCCCTCTGCATCATCCTCAGAGTCAGGGTAATATGTGTAGGCTGGCGAATGACTGTGAGGTGACTGAGGAAAGACGTCTTCGGTGGTGCCTGTTCCATCTCGTGTGCTGTCGAACATAAATGAACTCTCTATACTGTTCTTCTTCTCAAGAACTTCATTAAAAAAAGGTGTGAACACCTCTGTCTGTCTGTGGTACTGAGACAAGGAGTAGAGTGCTGTAAACTTTGCTGTGATTTCTGTGGCAATGTGCTCCCCCTCAGTCATTAGCTCTTTAATGGCTTCATTCTCAAAGAAATCAGCCTGGCTGTCTGTAATGGCCACCATTTGGACTGGAATGACATCCTGGACTTCAGCCAAGAATGCCCGCAGCATAGCCATGGAAGACTTTCGCTTTGCAGAGTAGATAAGTATGTATCCATGCACTAATTCATCCCTTCTGATTCCAATTGAGGAGTGGTATGAGAGGACAGTGACTTGTATGCGTCTTCGACTGTCACCAATGATTTTGTCAAGGATCAGGGTGTTGCTCTGACCTGGCTGACCGGCACTACAGGAATGTGAGTCCAGAAAAGGTGAGAGAATAAGATCCACACTAAATGGATCTCCACACATTGCGCACATAACTATCCGCAAGTCTGTTTCAGACAAATCCTTGATGAAGGGCACAGGGTTCATCACATCAAAATTGTGCTTCAAGCCTTCTAGGACTGCTCTGAGGGCCTGTTTTATTTGAGACTCATTAAACTTTCGTGGAAATGTCCCAGAGGGTATGTCTATGAATGTGCACTGTAGCTTATTGGCAAGTTGTTGGCCTTGATGGCGTAGAATAGGTATGTTTTTGCAAACACTGTCCCGCTGACTTGCTAAAATGAGAATGAATGGTAATGGCTGGGAAAACCTCTCTCTTCTGCTCTGGGTAACCTCAGCTCGGATTCGGCTTATGCGGTCACCAATGTAATTAAGTGACTCTATTGAACTGAAAACACAGAAGACCCCATGAGGTTTGAAAGTTGATACCCAAGAATGGTTCAAAAGCATGGAAGAATTTACATCAACAGGCAAAAGGTCTAATTCATAAATCTTCCCATCCAGGGTATACTCATCATCAGTGGACTGAGCTCTTATTTCATTAGCAAGTTCCTGAGCTAGTCCTTCCCTACCAACAAGACACAAATTTACTTTATCAAGATTGGCACTGTTGTAATATAAACTGGTGCGACCATGGTCCAGCTGAACAAGTCTGTTTGCAAGAACCTGCTCAACTTTCAGATCCACACAGCTCACACCACTCAGGCATGTCTCCTTGGTGGGATGATAAACAAACCCAATGTGTTTCAGTAAAAGGGACTCCCTATCTGGGGCAAGTTTCTGAAGAGCTCTATATCTGGGTTCCTCATTAAGTACAGTGTGAATTTCACTCATTTTGTCACAGCTTGGGGTGGCATTCAAATCCAGGTCATAAAACAGCTCTGCATGCTCAAAAAGCATTTCCTGAAACTCCTCTTTGGCTCTTTCAACTATTTCCTGCTGATGCCGTCCATAAACATCTCTACGATCAGCTTCAGTGATATATTTGTATGCTTCATCCTCCATTACAAAACACATGATCTCATCCCACGGTTGGCCAGGACTAATGAAATGCACTCGCTCCAGTGTCTTCTTGAATTTTTCCTTCATTTCCAGTCGCCTCTTCTCAGATATCAAATGCTGAACATGGTTTTGATAAATCCTTTCTCCTTCAGCTGTTTTAAGGATGTCAAAGGGCACTCTTCTGTCATCTGTTTTGTTAACATGGTCAGTCTCATCCCAAGGGGTTTGTTCCAGCACAACAAAATAGTACTGAAACTCAGTCCTGCTCTTAATAAGGTTCTGAGCTTCTGACCAACTCAGATTCTCAACCTCTTCGAGGTTGTTAAGTAACTTGTTAAAAATTTTTGGCAAACTGGACAGGTAATCTTCTCTCCTTTTCTTGATATGCTCTTGCCTCAGTTGTTCAATATGCTTAGAAAATGTGTTTCTAGCCTTTTTGGTACCTTCCAAGTTGATGTACTCCTCATAGTCTGAGTGGTTTTTTAAAGTATTGCTTACAATTTTCCAGCTTGTATGATAATCTCTCACATTTTGCACAATGAGCTTTTCAAACTTGTCTGAAACCGTGGCTACTAATTGTCTTTGTGTTTTGTAAGCCTCCAAATAAGGGATTATCTTGGGTTTGCCTCTAGTTTTGTCTATTTGCTGGGTCAAAGCATTAAAACAGAGATCCACATTGACAGATGATCGAGATGATGTCTCAACCACCAAAAGATTCTTTTTGCTTGCAGCAAAAGTTTGAACATCCCTTAGGTACTGATCTACACACTCATCACATTTTGTTGCAGCAATGATGATGGGTTTTTTTGACTTGGCAATTTGTGAGTAAAGGCTACTGACAAATTTCATCTGATCATCAAATTTTCTATTGCATCCTTTGCTGACATCTATGCACAAGACAAAGCCATCAATATTCAGCTTCCCATCAGGCATCTGTTTCTGATCAAAATCCTGCTCCAAGCCAAGCTGATCTGTGCAAATATACATCAATTTCTCAGCAGACTGCATTTTTGTTGTCGCAGCCCGCTTAGTATATGGTTGCAGATTTGTGCTCCGGTGAGGCAAAAAGGTCTGGTCATCAATAAACTCGGTCTGTTCAATGATTTGAATTCTACACTCAAGGCCATCATCCCCTCTGTGTAACACCTCCCCCCAGTATAGAAAGTGATCATTATTCACCACACGCCCTCCAAAGTCAATTGTGCTCAACACAGAAGTGTGCTCAGAGTAGTAGCTGTCTGCACTTGGGCGAACATACCGGTTGCATAGGCAGGACTTGCCCACACCACAGTTGCCCTTTTCTTTCTCAGTGCCTGAGAGCCCAACAACACTGACAGCATACGTCGGTGGACGGGGCTCTTTGTTCTTGGCCATTATATTGCCCCTCTCATTGCCTTCTCAATTTCAGCAAAGTCTGCCAACAAGTCAAGAATGAAGGTCCATCTGCTACTGGTGATGCATTTCCATGTCACACTCTGAAGTGGTTGATGATCCTTTCCTCTTGAACCTCTGTCCCACGAGGCAACTGCACTTCCCCTTGAGTATCACCTAACTGGGAAATATAAAAAATATATAATGAACAAGCGGATTAAAAAATCTAGTGATACTTGCTGGACTTCATTTCAAAATATTATTACAGGAAACAAGAAGACTGTGGAAATGTCAATGAACATGTTAAAACCATAGGTTTACTGTATTGTACAAGCTGTACAGATCATCACTGGATCTTAAAAGCAACAGACCAAAACAGCCCAACACATTAGTAAGAAGAATAAAAAGCAAATAATGGTCAGCAATAACTAATGATGCACATGATTAGCATATTGTCACATAAACACTTATTTATAAGACAGAGGTGAATTAGATATGCTTATTAGTATAGTTTATCTTACACTGTCTGTAATACCTAGTACAGGCTATTGTAAATTGCAATCCACACTACTGTTGGAGACACTACTCTGAAGCATTATAACTGACTGGATTGAAGACAAAAATAATGACGGTGAATAGGCCTGTGTATTTAAGGGTTGAGTGTATGACTAATTTGAGGGAATACTTCTTGTTATGTATGACAGACCAAATTCACATGCATTGTGCCACATGGTTTAGCATATAATATATATTCTTTGTAAACGTTTGCAAATACATACCTATATATACACACATACTGAAAAATATCCTAAGACCTTTTGCTTTGTTGACAGAACATCTTTCATGAACATTACTTTTTTCTGTCTTTTTTTCTGGAGCTTTAGCAGCCCAGTGGAGAGAGGATGTACTGAAATAAACTGTCTTGGTAGTGTCCATCTATAACTTGGAAATATTCAGTTCAAGAAAATTCTTGCCTAGGAATCAACCAGTCTTTTACCGACCAATGAATAACAGCCAGAGAACCGTGTTTAATATACAAAAACACTCAACGAAGTTTTCTGAAAAATAACTAATATCACTTGAGTTGCATAATTTATGTTCTGGAATAACGTTTTAGCGGTTTGCAGCGAACCTGGTTCAACTCACGTATGACTTCATAATTTGCCGATGATGTGCACTGGGTGTGCTAGTGGATAAAACATTAAATCGTGACCTCCAGTGACGAAAACTTCATTGGATTAATGGGAGCGATATAATGGGAGTGGTTAACACAACCTCTTAGATCGGTCGTTAAACATTTAAAGAGAACAAAACCAAACATTTTCTAAGATTTTACCTAATTCATAGCAGGTTACTAATCAAGTTGGTGTGTGTTCATGAAAATGAGGGTAAACTAGATATCCATTTAAGAAGGAGCGTGATGTGACATTCAACTAGTCACAGAAACCAGGCAGAGTCGAAACTGGCATTAGTCCAATTAACTATTTACGACTGTATGGTCAACCACTGTGTCCCTGAAGAAACGGCTTGTTCAACGCTGTTTGCCAAATGCTTCCGACATGACTAGCATTTTAGGTCTACCACTAATGTATTTACACACCTTGGTCGCTTTCTGGGTTACAAATCCTACTTGGTTACAATCAGAGACTGTAAATTCAATGTTGCAGACATTGAGAAAGGTAATCAAAGTGCGTTTCTAGCGAGAAGTAAGCAGAGCTATTGTTACAGCGCTGGCAAGCTCCACGCCTGCTAGCTAGATAGGTCAGCTAAGTAACTTCGACGTGCAAGCGCCTGATGACTTTTATTTATCGAGTTAATTACTGCCTCGCCTATTCGTTAACAGCGTTTTGAGAACAATGAATTTTCACAACAGTGGATGCATCGAGTTAAATCCCGACGACCTTAGCAATTTACGTCTTTCTAAGCAAAAGGGTAACTACTTGACGAAATACCACCCCTTTGACCAGAGGTGGGCTTGACTAGTAACGTTATGATGGCTTGCTAGCTAGCTAACAGCCACTAAAAACAGAGTATAAATTCACGGGAGGTCATGTTTATTACAACTGCAGCATTAACGTATTGGTTTATTATAATTCATGTCACTTAATACACGCTTAGTTAAACGTGTTTAATTTAAGATGGCCTGGCTACATTATCGATACAGGCCTTGCCCCGGACAACGCTTCCTTAGTAATAGCTAGCTAGCTAAGTGTTAGGCAGTGTTACACTGCATTGTAACCGACTGATGCATCTCAGAAAATCTGCAAATAGCCCAGAGACATAACATCTTAATTCTTCACATAAATTAAACCACACAAATTAAGATAAAGTATGCACATAAAACAGTATGGAAAGTCACGACACTCTTTTCCTAAAGCATTCCCCTACCTAACATGGTCGCTCCCAGCTCCCGACACCACAGAGAGGAGGTGGCATTCCAAATATTTTCCCGTATTCCCACCAATTCAAAAACAGAATAATTTCCAAAATATCATTAATGTTGAAGCGACGACACTAACACGTGTAATTTTATACACAATTAGTGTGAACCAATTTTAACAATATTTGTAAACTGCGTGTAATCCGAGCTCGATTCCCTCCCCTCTCATTCCAGTCGGTAATGGCGACGGATAGATCCGGCTCTCTCACTCTCTCCCCAGTAACTTTTCCATTTCGTTTAGTACGGGAGCGCGTTGCGCGTTCACTACTCCCTTTCACAATAACTGAATAATAAGTGTTGACTGTAATATTTCTTTTCTTAACATGTAATGCATTGCTGAGAACCCAAATAAGACGTTCCCGTATATAACATTATATATTGAGGTTCGTGAAGTTGTTCTGATGTTGCTCATTATTCGTTCAAAATATTGAGTTTATAATTTGTTTACACAATACTAGGCATTTTCCTGATTTGTTTTAGAGCAATGTTTTATTAAGTAAACACACAACGATTCTGTTTAATCAGGTTTTCAAGCCAGCCTCCTGTTAATGTAGGCTTATAGCATGATGACTAGTGTCAAGGTGAAATTTACCCAAATCATTAAAATAGTTTTCAAATGTTTCTCAGCCAGTAGGACGTTTAAATGAACAGTTGTGCACTAAAATTAAACATCTACAAAAGATCATTTTAAATTTTAATTGATTAGCTATATATACTACAATATTAGCTATACGATATACAATGACACTTCTAGTGATAAAATAAATTCAGTAACACGTGCTGATTACAAATAAGATGTTTATATATATTGTGATAAACATCTTATTTGTGATCAGCATGTGTTACTGAATTTATCACTGGAAGTGTCATTGTCCCATAAGCTTGATTGGCCATGGGATCAGGTGTCTTTACAATTCAGAAACACCACAAAACACAGAGAAGAGCAAGATGTCCTGTGATGTTTAAACTGCCCCTGTTTATCCAAACCTTTCATTTTGCTGTATGTTCCCAACTGAGGAAACACCCGTTTTATTTTAGGTGGCTTTAGTTTCACTTTTTAATCATTAATTAAAACATTATCTTTCTCTGGGACTTAATGATTCATTTATGACAATTAGTTGAAGTACAAGTGGGAATTCTATTCAAGGTTTTGGTGTTGTAGCTTGGCTCTTTGCCAACAGTCAATATGAACAGGAAAAAGCAACTGGAGTTTAAACCCAGAGGTTTTAATACACTAAGGCAATTAAAGCTCATTGTACTATGGAAGACCTCCAGGTTGTCAATATTAGAATCCATTAGTTATGATTTTACATTTTAAAACATATGTTTGTACTAAAATATATTATTTTATTAATGATTATATTATTAATTTGCTGGATATAGATTTCTGTGTTCTCAAAGCTACTTATTATTTTATGTATCACATGACTAAACACTCTATATTACCAACTCCAACTTTTTAAATGTCTGATCAATAGTGGATGCAACCTATGCATATTTACCCAATGTTGATTATGTTATTAAATATATATTAACTGTTATTACACCTACTCTCAATAATAGTCATTATTGTTCTTACTTATTGCAACTCAGTAACATTGATAATGATTTTGAAAATGCTGAAAACATTTGTCCCAGTCTAAAATATGGAGATGTATGCACTTTATGATAACTGTTACTTAGTTACAGCTGCAAGTAGGTTGTGTTTCTTTTTATAACTGGAACATTGTAGTTTTTCAGTGTCCTGACTATAAATCAGTGGCTGAGTAACTTCTGACCTCTGACCTATGTCCTTTAGTCTCTGTCTACAGGTCAAGTGTTAGACTATTCTCAAAGGCCTAAGATCCTGCAGAATAAATTGCATCACATTGTGTGTTTGTATTGGACAAATGTCCCTCTCATTCACGATTGTGCTTTCATGGCTTTCTCTGAGAACAATTCAGAACAATTTAATATCCCCCTATTGCACCACCCTGTTTTTGTTCTTCTTCTAAAAATCTACAAGATTGAAGTTTCTTGTTATCTGTGCACATCGTGGCAAACACAGCATATAAATAAACTCCAGTGTGTGAGGTTTGTTTGTGGTTTATGCTGAACAGCATGTGGGTCATCGGACAAGCACACTCCTCACTAAGCCCTTTATCATTGTGCTTAACACCATATGCTAATGTTGTGTTTGTCATAAAAGGCTACCTAAATGTCCTATTGTCAGGGCTGCTATGTATTTTTAAACACAAAAAACAGAGAATTGTGCTGGTTTTCACAGTTCGAGGTATTATTACTCACTCTTCTGAGCAAAAGCTAAATTGTTCAGTGTTTAAGCAATAATGGTGCAAAGCCTGCTATGTGAATGTAATGTAATATAATTATAGGATTTTACTTGATGGTTTGCTCATCAGTGGTCCATTAAGTGTGTGGCTCCAGTGTGATGCCAATATGAGTAGCTGCTGACTGTTCTAATAGATCCCACTCTGGGTGTATCATGCACTGCGAATCATTATGGGTTTTTCCCAGTCTAACATGTTTGATTTAACTCATCAGGTCATTATTAAGCCTTTCATGGGCTGAAACTGGTGTGCTGGGGGCAATGTACATGTAATGCAATTCTTAGGACTTGGACTGAGAATAACAATGTTACTGATATAAAAAAAATACATGCATTCTGGCACATTTCTATCAATTTCCCTTACTTCTTAGCTTATCTGGCATACTGTAGCATATAGCATTAAGGGCAAATCAATACCAGGGAAGCAGCTTTGGGCCTGTCTCTAACTAACCCATGCAGGTTTGTTCTGACATCAAAAACACAGCAGCATCAAACATGACTGTCTGTCCATTCTTCAAATCTCCCTATGAATTATTCACACACACACCCCCATCTCTGGGACTCACTTCTGTTAGATCTACCAATTTATGGGCAGCTGCACTGGAGGGTCCCTCTGAGCCCACTACATGCCTCTCTACAGCCACATTATGTTAGACAAATGTAATTATTTCTAAGAGCCAAAAAAGCTTTTGTTGGGCCATTTTGATAAATGTTTGGCATTTAACATTGTTCACTATTGGAAATGGATATTTTTCAGTGTAATGTCCACTGAACTTTGTACATATGGATGCTTTAGCTGAGGTAACAGAAAGCATAATCTGAGTTCATGGTTAAAGCTGGGGGGTAGATTAACCTTCAAACCCACCAACCCCTAAACATGCATATCTCTCCCCAGTCCCTGATCGTGCAGTGCAATTGGAACCAGCTGCTGCTATTTACCCTGGGCAGCACCGCAGCTGAATCACCATGGTTACGGATCCACGCTCAGTCTCACTGGGTGGGGCTAGGTTTTTGAGGTCACCAGGAATGGGGCCATGGATGGGGAAATGGTCAAATCACTCATTACCTTTTTCCATACTTTGTCATATATTAAGCAAAAACAAAATTACTTTTCAGCATGTCAATAATCTGTATAAAAATATCAAAGGTCGAAGTTCTTCTAGGCCATTTTCATAGTAAATGTGAAAGTTTGTAGATTTCCATTATTGTTTCAAAACAGTTTTCAAAAAATGTTCTAAACAGTCCTACAGAAGTGTTGAACGCTTTAGAGGTTTTTTTTTTTCCTTTAATTTTGCAATTCAGGAAATGGCCTTCATAACAATGGAGAAAGCTTTTTTCCCCTGTGGGGTCCATTAGCAAAAGCACAGACCAGCTGAAATTAACGAAAGACTAATTCAAGTCAAAATGAAAGACAAATGCCGCTTGGGTGATTTTGACCTTTTCTCTGTGTAACCCAGTGCTTTTTTAAAATTAGCCATCAGCATCAAGCATTCATGGGAATTTATTTTAAGCATGCTAACACCATAGCCTAACTCTTTGAAAAACTATGACTGCAGCAATTGTACTTCAACCAATCTTAATAATGCATGCTAGTCTGCTATATCAAACATCTGGAAGCCATTTCAGTTAGGTAAGGGATTTTTGCAGATTAAAGTTTACCCTCATTCAAACCAAATTATTTCTTAGTTTTTAACACAAACAATTTAAAGTAAATGACCTTCAAAAATAACAGCAAAATGGTGTGTGTGTGTATGTAATTCATTGCTAAATGGCCGTTTCTGTCGTGTACATCTTAGGAAACAGCACTGTTCTTTAGACTATAAAGCAGAACAGGTTTATTCACGTTATCCCCTCCACTGCTCATTACCACTACATTTTAGCAAACAAAAACATAAAATTCTTTCATGATATACATTCATGTATCTTTGCCTCCTGCTTTTATCTAACCGTCTTATCAACGTTCATTAATTTTTCATGAACCTCAGGTGACATAGAAATCAGACACCCTCTTGCATGTCTTGTGCACCACAAGTCCTTGATGTAATATTGATACCCCTGACCTCCCCAGCAGACACACACACACACACACACACACACACAGCCTCAGGAAGCAGATCACTCTGAATGGGTATTCTGCATTGCACATATTACATGGGATAAGGCTCCAATTTATTCCATTGCTAACAGCAATGAAATTGTGTGAAACTTACGTTTTTAACCTACTTGCCTCCATTTATATACTGGGTAAACAAACCACCTCATGGTCCAAGTGGTCAGGTTCTGACCACAGGACTGCTACTGAAACTGTTGGTGGTGAACCTCCTCATTATCATAGCACATATCAAAATGCCAACATCACTGCATGTGTTTGGTAAACCTGTACCTACCAGTTTAACACACATGGAACCATATCAATGTTAATGCTTTGTTGAGACAATGTCTGGCACCCAATATTCAGCAGTGGTACTGAGGTTAGAAACTGGACAAAGGTATAGGTGATACAGTGTGCATACCAACCAATGGGTTACAGTCAGTAACTGTGCACTTTAAAAATGTCCAGGTAGACAAATATATAGCAGACAATGAGTATAGGTACATGGTGGACATGTTTCCAATCAAATGCCTGGTGTATAGGATACAAAGGATACATGGCCCACATCTACAGTATCTATCCAAAAGTCATCATATTGCCTAACCCAGGGGTTTTAAGCGTATATCTTGAGTCACAGCACTGTACAATTTAGTTGTTCTCTTTGCCCATTCTGGCAGACATGTATGTCTGTTAAATAATGTTAAATAATACAGCACACTTAAAGCCATCTATGGTATCACTCCCCCTTGTCTCCCCCAAAGTATCATATATCAACCCATGTAAACACACATATCTTAACATACCTTCACTCCACCACCAATCACTGCTTTTTATTACGTATTCAGACGTACTCGAACTGCACCAGACAGATCAGGTTTGTTATCAGTATCGGTGTTTTACAGGCCAGGAGAAAATAAATCCCATGTTATGGTTGTTTGGGATGGAAGTCATGATACAGTTGTATCATTGGGGCTTGTCTTCCAGGAACAGTGAAGTATGTAAAAGGAGAAAGCAAAAGCAAGTTTGTGGTCCTGGTGAATCACGTGCGGTTGGGAGGCAGTTGGAGTTAGCACAGCTTCTGCAGTCGAATCAGGCCAGCCAAGAAACTTTTCAGGAAGTGGCCCAGTTTGGCTTAGGCGAACCGTATTTTCCTTTGATAGCATTGTGTCTTTCCCCCAGTCAAATTCTACCTGTTGGTCAATATAATATATTCGTACTGATTACTTTGTAAAATGCTATACACAAGTCCTTTCACTCTGCTCAATAACGGGGAAAAAAATGCCAGTTACAGTGACATCTAGTGGTTGTGTGCACAATCTGTAACACGTTTACTTTAATGTCAGTGCAGTTGGAAATTAAGAGAAAGTAAAAAAAATAAATCTTGTTGCATAGCAAGTTTAATTGTGCTTTTGTTCCTAAAAATCAAAATGGTGGTGCATTATGAGAATGTAGTGCAGAAATATTAGTACTGTTACATTCTTAAAGTAAAGATATCATTATATGCAGAACAAATTAAAAAAATTTGAAATTCCCATACTGAAAATCCTAAAACCTTTTCATCACTGTGCTTAAGCAATAGCAAATCATTTTCTAAATATTTTTACCCCCCGATGTTGCAAAGCAGATGGTTTTAATGTCATGGGTCTTTTTATCTAAGTACGGTAGTATCTGTGGTACAATGGCCAATTTGAGATCTTCTGTCCCCGTTTGGCTCAGAGGCTTTTGTCTGGAATAAAACATGAGAGGAGTACAGCATGAAACAAGTGCAATATAACCAGAGTTTACTGGAAACCACAACTCAAATTGCCTCAACTAATGCTAGCTTTACAATATTAATTCAACTAGTTATATACTGAAATACCATTAAGCTTGGATTTAACCCAAAATTATCTTACTAACCAAAAAAAAATCTCTGTAGTGAACTCCTCTGTATTCCAGAGAGCCAAATATCAACCCCACTGGGAACTGGACTGGCAAGCCGTTGCAGCCTGAAGCTCCAACAAACTGGTTTTTCCCCCATGAGCCTCACAAACTAAAATACTACTCATCCACAGTCATGACATATCCTGAAGCACTCACAGCCCCAGGAACTAAATAAAAAATTTAAAAAAAAACAGTATTATTATTATTTTCTTATCTTGTGGAATTTTACAACTTAAATGTGATCTCTTAATTTTAAACATAGTGGTGACCCTAACAATAATGTGTGTGATATAATGTCTCAATAATGTGGTGATGTGTGATCTTAATAAACAAATATTATTTACTAACAAAAACATAACACAAATACAAAATTCTGGACACATGATAATTGAATGTTCTAACAGATTTCTTCAGTCCATCAGATGGACTCCTCTGCAAGCCGCCGCACCACAGCTGAAGCTACTCTCCTGTATGCTTCAGCCTGCAGTTGAATGAACAGAAAAACAAACAAACAAAAAATCACATTATTACTGTGGTTTTCTTTTTAGGTTAATAAATAATGTCAGTTAAACAGGTTTATTCATGTGGCACCTACAGTATATCAATTTTGCAAAACCTCTCATTATGTAAAATAAAAAAAAAAAGAAAGAAAAACCCCAATAAAGCTGATTTAATATATGTAACTTGATTTGGAGTGTTCAATGTAATGTAAGCCTAGCTGTTTCTTTAGTCAAAATGTAATAAATACATATGTACTTTATTCTGGATATGAACATCTGCTAAATTTAAAAATTTTATGTATTCAAGCTTTGCCATTTCTATAGGGTAGGAGACTCAGCATGAGTTCCTCACCTCAGGACTGCTGGGGGATGACACAACCACAGGCTGACCTGTGTCTGAGGTCTCTCTGATACTGAGATGAAGTGGAATGTCACCTGAGGAAAAAAAAAACAGGAACATGCTAGTCCAAAATGTATTCACAGAGCATGGAAACTTATGCACTAGAAAAACTGAACAGTAACACGCACCATGAATATTTTCACAATGCTGAGAATAACTCGACTGTTTTTGTTTCTTGGGAACCTTTTCCTTTAAGACTTCTTTGGGGGAAAAAAAAAGTCTTACCAAGAACCTCTACTCCAAGAGTACGAGCCAACTCTTTAGCCCCGTCAGACCCAAAGATGTGTGTCTGGTGGTTGCACTGGGGACACTGGAAAACACTCATGTTTTGAACCAAGCCCAGAACCTACAAGGAAAACAAAACAAAACTAAAACTAAAACTAAACTCTGCTGGGGTTTAAGGGACTAATCAGTCAGGGCACAGTGACATTTTTCCCTCAAGTCTCGAGCATAAGAAACCATAAAACAGTCAGTGTAATGCTACTATTGTGCAATAATTGAATGTTTGTTGTAACTTTATGCAAGAAGTTTTCCACAAAGTGTAGCTTTTCTTATAATTATTATGGTTAGAATTTAGGTATAGGATGTGCATAGTCCTGCATCAACTTAAATAGTACAGACTACCTAGAGAGCTACAACCATTCTTCATTCCTTTGGTAACAGATGCTGCTTTTTCCTGAAGGGCACAAAAATCTAGTTTGTTTTCTTCCATTATAAACCTCTCACATACGGTTTTTAATATTCTCACCGGCACGTTAACCTTACGGAACATCTCAGCACCTCTATGTGCATCTAACAAGGCAATGTCCTGTGGAGTGGATACTATCACAGCACCTGCAATGCAGAACAGACATGTTCCATTAGTCTGTCGTAAAAACTGCACAATTACAGTCCAACAAACTATCCTGGTTTAAACTTCGGGAGCAACACTACTGTTAAAAAACCATAGAAATGTAACGTACTTCATAATATTTTACTACACCAGTTGAGTTTGAGATACATGTTTCTGGGTTTATCGTTGGATATAATGAATGACTGGAAGAACTAGCTCTCTGGCTTGGGCAAAAGGTTTTTGAATAGATTACAGGGGGTTCTGGCTCAAATGAGGCAGAGGTGATACCATCCTAATTGCGTTCATTTAAATAAAATCATGTGCTAGGTATGTGCGTTCACTGAAAATACATCAGTGCTGGGACTGAAATTAAGATTCACATATATAAGTTATACATATATAAAATGTAGTACAACTGTTGCGTATTTACTCTGCACTGCATGTCGGCATTGTTTTTTGATTGTCATTATTACTGATTTACGAATTTTAACTGATTAAACAACACAAAGACAACCTGTAGATGAAACTACTGATTTAAATTTAGCTAACATCTATATTAGCTTACAAATACACCATCTTCGAAGCACTACAAGGTCACGGGAACTAGTGCTATGCTTGAAAGCAAAAAATAATCCAAATACACAGCAATGTTTTTCATTAAGACACACATCAGTCCAGAGCTGAAGGTGGAATTTGAGACTCTCGTCTCACTCCCTCCCTGCACCAGCCACATCACTTTTATAGATGTACAGGATAAAGATTTAGTTGGACAAGAGGTACAGAGTGGAATTCTCAAAAAAAAACAACAAACAAACGAGCCGCTATGAGTATGCGGATGTCCTCCATGGTGGCAGGCTACTGCTGAACACTGAAAAGGGATGTTCCCAAGGTCATATATAAGCAAAACCCATTCACTGTCCATTTTAGAAGTATGTCTGTACACGTATTAAGACTAATAACAGACTTGTTTATTTAAAGCCATTTGTGATAGATAAATTCTAAAAACAGATTCAAATTCAGCATAAGTACTATAAAAGGTTTACCTGTTTTAGTTTGAGAAGCAAAAAAAGTAAAAACTTTGTTGTCCAGTGTTAAGTTTAGCAAATGATTTTTTTTCCATACAATTTAGAATACATTATCTTATGAATATATACATATTAATATATACACATGTATAATTAAAACCCATTCCTTCCTTACCTGCTATTGGGATGTTCTGTGTAATGGAGAGTTGGACATCCCCTGTACCAGGTGGCATGTCAATTACCAAGTAATCCAAAAGCCCCCAGTCTACCTAAACACACATCACCCACAAAATATTCAAAATGCTTCAGGTCTAGCACAAAAAGACTGAACTAAGAAACTAACACCTTTATAGATTCAATACATTAGACCAATGTATACATTTAAAAATACACACCTGCCTTAGAAGCTTTTCAATAGCTGACATCACCATCAAACCCCTCCACACAATGGGTGCAGTATCTTCAACCAGAAAACCCATTGACATACTGAGGTGGAAAGAGCAATCATGATCAACCAAAATGTGCTGCATATTCCCTGAATGTGTCATACACTTACCAAGGAATCCCAAAGTTCATAAGAGGTCTCATTAAGTTATCTGAAATTTAAGAAAAAAAATTAACAGAATGTTGTGAGTCTCAATTACTGTCACCAGGCTTTATTTGTGTTTTTATTCATAAGGAAATACACATATTACCATTTATTATCACCTACTCTCTGTTAATTCTGGGTTTCCTTTCAGGTTCATTAGCTTTGGAACTGAGGGACCATAAACATCAGCATCTAAAAGACCCACTGACTTACTCTGCAGAAAAGATATGAGAGAGAAGATGTGCAATGCACTGCAAGATCGGCTGCAGCAACAACATAGATGACACTGAAAGTGACTGAATTACCTGATCATTAGCCAGAAGTCCAAGGGCAAGATTCACTGTAATGCAAAATGTAAAAATGAGAAAGATATATGAAGTGCTTAAATGAAAAATTAGCTCATAATATTAAATTTTGAATATGCCTAAAACAGATATTGGAGCCATTTCATAAAATCAGGTACAGAGTAGTCTCAAATCACAGCCATTATGACTCATCATGGCAATGAGGTCTGGATTTGAGAAAAGAATTTAGTTCTAGCTTTGTTTTATGGTTATTTGATATTGTTCCAAAAAAAACTGATACAAACTAGATTGTAAATTCTAGGACAAGTTACCTGCTGTTGTAGATTTCCCAACACCACCTTTTCCTGATGCAACAACGATGACCTCTTTAACACCAGCTATGGGTTTTTGTTTGGGTAGGCCTCGTGCCATGTGTGCCTTTTGTTTTTCATGATGTGATGGTCTTTCACCAACACCTGAAATCTACCAAGTGAAAAGATTCATCACTCATCATAGATCAGATTCACAATAGAACATTTAGTTCCACATTTGGAAAAAGCACGTTATCACATGCATCAAGCCATCAGCCAAAGCAGCCTGAATGTGAAACTGCCTCACATTAAGTTTATCGATTCCAAACATTTGAAGCGTCGTTTATCTGTTTTCGTTAGTAACTTCCACTGCTGTTTTAATAGTTAGCTGCATGTACATGGAAGCACTGACTACAGCTGACACAAGGAACTTACCTTAAAACGAATACCATGTTTACACACCACTGGAGAAGGTCGAATATGTCTACTACCTGACCACAATGCAGTATTAGCAAATATAAACTTACATACTTGTGGCAACGTTCTGTAACTATAATAAAATGCCATTTTATATTGCTGAATGATTCGCTCAGTGGTGAAATGAAGGGCATCCTAACGTTGCCATTTCACTGCCCCGTACTGGCTAACTAGTTGGGCAACTCCATTTACAGATTTGACTGTCATAGGTTCACGGAAAATTGTACATTACAGAATTACTTCGATAATTTCCAAAAGGGTAGAGAGACAAAGAAGAGTTACACATAAAGCGATACAGCTATGGATTCAAATTAAAGCCGTCATGGAGACAAAACTGAAAGCGAACTATACAAGGCGATTTTTGATGACGTTGTGCGGAACTACAGCCTGTCGTTTAAAGGTATCTAATTCATGTGAGAATAAAATACGCTTTTGGACAACAGAATTAACATATGTCATCTGTTGATTGTGTTTTAGCATTTCTTTTTCCAGTGATTGTCAGCTGTCAACGCTGATGTGGTTTTTTTGGATGTCAGCACAATGGCCAACGAATCTTTATTAAACGCTCGAGTGGTTCTTCAGCAGTGTCTACATGCAAGATTACAGGTGAAACCCCCGGAAGCTGAGTGTGAGGCCGAATGGGTTGAGGTAGCTGTCCTATCGTAATTAGCTAACATTTAAAAGTTTTGGTTTAATAGTGTACCGTCGCTGAATATCTATACCGATGGTGTTAACATTTCCACACAGATAAACCGGGGAATGGTTATCTATGTCTGTTTCTTCAAGGGTGCCGCCGAAGATATAATCCCCAAAATGGGTATAGCTCTTTCTCTAAAAGTTTATCTTAAACGTTGCTGTACTGAATGTATATGCTACTCAGAAACTGATATTTTTAATATATTTATATTTTTGTTTCTCGCAGTGAACACTCTATTAAACATGAAGCTTTGTGAAACAGATTCTGGAAAGTATACTTCAGTCCTTGAACTACCTGGTAGTGTTCTTATTGTACCTCAAGCAACACTGGGAGGAAAGCCCAAGGGTAAAGGCATGCAGTACCATGGTAACATTGGCAAAGAGGATGGGCAGAAGCTTTATGTCAGCTTTGTCGCTCATTGTGAAAAGGAGCTTAGTTTGTCTTGCAAATGCATTGAAGCTGGAACAGAAGTTAAACATGGAACCTATGGTAACAGACAAGTCCTGAAGCTGGACACAAATGGGCCCTATACTCATTTAATGGAATTTTAAGAACTTGATGTCTTAACATGGACAAATAATTTACTTCATTAAAGTGTTTGTGATGAACGAGCTGTTCTTTCAGAGTTCATTATTCGTATGCTTCGGTATACTACTGTTAAGGTGTGTGCTAAGTACCAACATTCATTTATAAACCATATAAACTAGAGAGATTTAAGAGCAAACAAATAGGCTGGCCATAGGCTGCAGCACTGACGAGTGGAATGGGTGATTGAAATGTCCTACAACATTACATTAATGCTACACGATTCGATCTTTTATCGACATTTATCGAGATTTTTCACATTGAAAACATTCGGTCTACTTTTATTTTGACGTACAGACACAGGAAGTGTCGTGAAGACCCGTAAAATATCGTAGTCAATATTTATTGATGCACTTTTGTAGACATGTAGATATTTGTTGTTTTTTCTTCAGAACATTCAAGTACCACAAAATCAGATTCGTTTAAGTCATTTTAATAGTTTTGGACTGGTTTTTTTTTAAACTGCATTGAATCCGAAAACTGGTGGACTGGTGAAAATGTTTAGGTAAAGCTCATGCACTGTAAAATTTCGTTCCCCTCAAAAATGTCTCCTGTTGGTCTAGGATAGTTAGCTGTTGAGTCTACACAAACAAACTTAAACATTCAAATCAGGTTATCGTTCATACTGAATGGTCGTCGATGGAGGCACGTTGTTAAAACAGAAAATTACTTCAGTTGTATACGTGTTGCTAAAACATTTCGCAGTGTGAGTGGTGAAAGTTTCTATGGCGGAAAGTTTTGGTTAGCTAGCTAGCCGGCTACCGGATAGTCTATGGTTAGTGAATAGGAGTTGGATAGTAGGATGGGGAGAGATATCCAGTACCTTCACTTCGATCATATTTGTCATGTGTAGAAGCTGAGAAACGTTTGTGGATTAGATTTGGACTTACCAGTGCATCATATTTTTAATTAACTGCGGCAAGAGCAGGTTTATGACGCCTTATAAACTTCACATGTCTGCAGGATGAACTTCAGCAATTTTGATGATGTAGAGAAGTACCTTCGATTCGGTACAAACACAAAACATGATAAAACTTCAAAACGTATAATAAGAAGATGCAGTAAGAAATTTTGTTGGGCTGGTGAGTAATCGTTTTAGCATTACAGGTTATCACATTGTTTTCATTGCATTTCTAGATTTCCACTTGCTAACTAAACACAGGTAAATTTTTTTCTTTCCTGTAGATGGTGCTCTTTGGTATGTGGATGGAAAACGCCAGCGTAAAGTCCTTCGCACTGAAGAAGAAGTGAAGGCAGTTCTGATGGAACAACATGACAACCGCAAACATGCTGTTCGCTCTAGGTGCCTGAAAGCAGTGTCAGATCTGTATTACTGGTGCTCAATAACCAAAGACATCACAGAGTGGATAGACAACTGTAATGGTTGTGCCCATCCTTCCAATCCTGTGGTGCGATTACAGTGCATTGTCCCTGGGTGTGAAAATGCTGGACTGGCTGATGGTGAAGATGGCATCACTTTTCACAGGTATGAATTATGCAGGTTTACCAAGATTTGGAATGAATTTTGTGTATAAATATGCCTTGATTTGCCAACAGGTTCCCATTTGGTGATCCAGGCAGACTCAACTGTTGGATCAGCTTTGCTCACCGAGACCGCTGGTCTCTCCATAGTAGATCAACTATATGTTCCAAGCATTTCACAGCAGACAGCTTTGAACGAAGTGGAAACAGTATTTGCCTTAAATCTGATGCTGTGCCCACAATTGAACCATCCTCACAACAGGAGGTGCCTTGCAAGTAACACCTCTGATTTAGTTCTGTGGTCACTGTTTGAAGTGAAATTATACTTATGTCGTTTTCAATTTTTAATTACAAAAGCAGGTCAATAACAAATGCTGTGATGGTGTTTCCATGGAATCTGAGAGAGAGGAGCTTCCCTCTGCAGATGAGGACATTGTCCATGTGGACCACCCGTATTCCAAAGCGCTTGCTGTGCAGGCCAGGACAAAGGAAAGTGATGTGAACAGACACCTTCTGAGCTCCAGATCTGAGCCTCATTTCAGAAGGTATAATGCTGTGGAAAAGTACTTGCGCACAGGAGCCTATAGCAGCACCCCCTATTGCAAGAGGTACACAGTCAGAAGGTGTGCCAAACGCTTCTCTTTTGAAGGTTAGTCCAAGGAATTTTTATCTGAGAATGGGGAAGAAACTAGAATTTAATTTTAGAACTTTAAGATTTGATGTTACTGGACAATTTAGTGTTTGGAATGTACAATGTTACTGTCCGTGGATCCATTCTTTTATGGAGATACTTACAAATCAGCTAGTTTTGAATTTTTTTAATTGTGATAATGTTGTCCTTTGTTATAAGATGGAGTCCTGTATTACTGCCATGGTTCCAAGCGTCGCAGAGTTCTCAGAAGCCATGAGGAAGTCCTCCAGGTGCTAAAGGAACACCATGACAAAAGAGGCCATTTTGGAATGAGAAGATGTTTGAGCTCTATATCTAAGCTTTACTACTGGGGCACCATTACAAGGGATATAGAGGAATGGATTGGCAACTGCCAGTTCTGCATGGAGATGGATGAGTCTACGCAAAAATACCGTTGTGCTGTTTACAGCTGCAACAACTACAACGGGCCTCTGGAGAGAACTCTCGGCCTGACCTTTCACAAGTGAGGAGGCATCACTGTGGCTTCAGGCATTTAAATTTATTGTCGAGCAAACATTCATCTTAAGATGATTGCTGAACTGATAGGTTAAGGTTGCATTTCTCAACTCCGGCCGAACCTCCTAAAAGACCTGCACCAAGCCAATAAAAACACTGAACACATGATACTATGTTAGAGCCAAACTGAGGATTATCTGGGAGCTTTAAAGTACTGGGTTGGGTTGTTAAGAATATTCTGTTTCTACTAATGTAACAACGATGTAGTGGGGATTGATGGTATAAGCCTCTTTTGTTAGACTGATCATCACCACTGATCTTTTGCTGGGGTGACCTATATTAACATTAACAAAACAGCAGGTATCACTTAAATATGATGCATCAACATTTAATCCCAAACTTTACTTTCCCAGGTTTCCATTTGATGAGCCACAGCGCCTTAATGAGTGGATAAGAAACCTGCGCAGGGTAAACTGGCACCCCCGGCCACGCTCCGTCGTGTGCTCCACTCACTTCACTGACGACTGCTTCGAACACTCTGGGGACTCTGTTTGCCTCAAGCCTCACGCAGTCCCCACCCTGCTGCTCTGCACCTCACAGGTACACCTCTGCGAGTATGTGCTTTTCTGCCCGTATCTCCTGAGACATGTGCAGTTACACTTCTGTGCTGACATTTCCTCACAGAATAAGGAAGGGGAAGATGCTCCTCACAGTTCGGCTGAGAGGAGGAACTCTTGTGAATCACAGGATAATACGAGCATCCAGCATGTTTTTTTCTCCAAATATGATGCAATTGAGAAATATTTGAGTGGAAAGGGTTATCCTCCAGGCCTCACGACCGTGGAGAAAAACACCTTCCGGAGACTCTGCTCTAGATTTGCTATCCATGGTAAGTTATTTGCTTTATTGTTTTTGTATCCATGGAATTGGCAGAACTTATTAGAAAAAAATACTCATGAACAGGAAGCACTTTTACCTTTAGATGACATTGAATTTTTAGAGAAAACGTGCTATGTAATTAAATCATTGCATCCCTAAAAGTTTAATTCAAATGTATGAAACAAAGTACATTGTGTATGTGTATGTTAACAGATTAGTTATAATATAAATATTGTTTAATATGAACAGTTTCAGTAAAACTGTATCATTAGATGTAACAGATGTAACATTAGATGAATCATTGTTACCAAAAATGTGAACTACATTTTAGAATATTAGTGGAAGTATTACATGTAGCAAAACATCTAATGTGAAACTTGTGAGAACTGATACATTTTCAAAAGTTTTATAAATGTCCACTAAATGTCTGACTGCATTGATCTGTTCTGTCAATTTCAGACGGCTTCCTTTTCTACATATCGGGCAGATGCAGACAGGAGCACGGGAGGCGCAGGGTAGTGAGGAGTAGAGAGGAGGTGCAGTCGACACTCACCGTATACCACGACGACATGAACCACCTAAAGTTTGAGAAGTGCTTAAGGCTTGTGTCAAGACACTTCTTCTGGGGCTCCATAAGGGCAGATGTAGATCTGTGGATTCAGCGGTGCCCCCAGTGTTCAGGTTCAGAAGAGCCCTGTGCCATGGAGCTGTGTGCTAACCCACGAAGCGATGAGGCATCTCACTCTCTCAACCCCATTGAAGATGAAGACACGTAAGCCTCAATTGCATTTGCTGCTGTTGCAATTTAGTACAATTTTGATTAGTTTGCTATTATAGACTTGGTCTTATCTATATGTATATTTGCAGCTAGCTTTATAAATTTAATGCCTTTAATGTCCATCACCTTGCCTACTGTAGTTTGAGCCCACTGAGTCAGTTAAACAGAAGAGTAGCAGCTGACGGTGAGCTGCGTCGGTCAATCACAGAGCTGGAGCTGCAGCAGTGTCTGATTGGTGCCAGACCCAAAGGCCTCTCTCTGTGCCAGCCTGACAGTAATGCCTCTCATAGGATAACTGGAGCAGCTACCACAAGACTCGACACAATAACAAGGTATGAACCTGTGTTAACAACCATGACCCCCTTCATACCCTCATTACCAATGTGATAGGGTTCATAAAGCTGTTCATTCAAAATAAGAGTAAAGTAAAAGAGACGACCTATCCCAGTACCAGCCCGTTATCAGTTTACTCCGCCCCTTCTCCAGCAGCTCCCGGCAGTTGCGTGAAGATTCGGTACCAGACCGGAGAAACTGTGTTACGACTGCAAGGGTTGTGGTCCAGCAGTGCACACACGCCTTGCTGCAGGTCCAGCCCCAGGTGCCCGAGTCTGACTCCGAATGGGTGGAGGTACTGTACGTGCTGTGCTTTTACTGACTTCAGTCTGTAGGGCTCATGCTGAGTTGTCTGAGGATGTTATTTAGCGTGTCTCAAATGACAGCTTTGATTAGATGAGCCTCAGGCACCGAATGGCAGTTAACAAATATCGCTGTCATTTCTCCTGGTTTACAGATTCATGAGGGAATGGTGATCTACGTGTGCTTTTATAAAGACGCTACTGAGAAAATTGTTCCCAAAATGGGTAGGTACACAGAAAAGCCAAATTAATAACAGCTAAGAATATATTAAAAATATTCACTTTGAATCACCTGTATATGACTGTATAGGTATATTTTGTCTAATGTCACTCACCTATATTTTATGGGGGGTTTTTTGTTTGTACCTTGCACATACATAAACCTCTTTGATTTGTGATGAAGTAAAGGGAGTATTTTTATTCCCTTGTTCAAAGTGAGCATTATGAAACATTGACTGGTTTAAGTAGGCAGCATATTTTTCACCCTGAGCTTTACTGCAATCACAGAATATTCCTTTAAAACTCAGGTCATTAAACTGTTTCTTCCTCATGCTTTGCATCACTTTGAAGCTTTGCATCAGCTTTGAAGCTGACAACCAAAAACGTGTTCTGAATTCCACAGCGAGCTCCTTGCTCAATACGAAGTTCTTCCTGGCCAGTAACGGCAGGCATGTCTCCATCCTGGAGCTTCCGGGGAGTGTGCTGATCGTTCCACAGGACACCTTGTCCGGGGTGATTACAGGAGGCAGGGTGCAGCACCACAACTGCATTGAGCGGTGGAAAGGCCTCCACCTGTACAAACGCTTGATCTCCCTGTGTGAAAAGGAACTGTCATCATCCAAAAAATGCTCTGAGGCTGGGGCAGTTGTCAGACATGGAGTGTATGGAAACATGCTGGCGATGTACCTTAATAGTAATGGACCCCTCACTCATGTAATTGAGTTTTGAACTTGTATTCATAGGATCTTCTTTTGCTATTATTTACCATGTCCTGAAAGTGTTCTGTCAGATTTTGCTTTTGTTTGAATTCTCGTTCCTTTCATTTGGACTTATTGTCATAGGTTAACGTGTGAAGATAATAAAAGTTATTTGTTTACTATAGTTTTCCATTCCTTTTTTGAATTCTTAGTTTATTGACTATCAGACATGTTCAGAACGCTTGTCAGGTTTACTTCACACTCGCTAGGTGGCAGTAATGGCTCATCATTCCCATAACTGTCGAACAGGAAACGAAGAACGGGTAAGAATAAGTTGTAGATAAAGTAACCACAGAGTAAACGGATAGCTACCTAGCCAGGATTGCTACTAGGGCATGTTGGAAACTTTGCAATTTCGCAGACAGTTTACCAACAATTCAGTCCGCACGCCACGCACTGCATTGTTTAAAATGTCTTAGTTTTTATTCATCCATCTTTCAGCTAATGTTGTTGCGTTTTTAACTGAAATGAAATATGAGAGAATTGGGTTACCTGCAAGAACCTCTTTCCGAAGCGATGTTCTGTCTTGCTAGGATTACCACGTACTAGCTTGCTAGGTGTAGTAATAGATTGTTTCATATCGATGTTGTATAACTCCTGACGGGACACTTTTTCGGCCATCTAATGGAAGATAGTAATGAGGATCATTGCAAGCAGCGACAAAGCTCACCTGCTTTACGAAGTCGAAAACCATGTATGGCAAAGGTGGCGAAGAGGGACTGCCCCCAAATCAAACCTGTGATGCCTGAAGCACCAAAAGCGCGCAGAATTTGTAATTCTAGTAGACCGGCTTTTAACGGGACATCTCAAAAGCTTTTCAGAAGGGAGAACCGTTATTCTCATAATGATGATGTACCGAAGTGTCCTCTGCTTTTGGTGTTTGTTCTTTCCCTGTGCACACGATTTTACAAGATCACAGATCCTCCACATATATGGTGAGAACTACTTTGAAAAACAAGCTCTTGTTTTAAGAGCTTGCAGTTTGTTTTAAGTGCTTGCAGGAATTCATTGACCACTTATCCTAACGTAATTGTCGTTTGTTTGCAGTTGGGATGAGACTCATTTTGGGAAAATGGGAAGCTATTATATTAATCGCACGTTTTTCTTTGACGTCCACCCTCCGCTCGGAAAGGTGAGGAATTGGTATAAATGGCTATAATATCTCTGCCAAATGTCAAATAGCGTTATGTCAAATGTATGTATACAGGCATACAGTTAGAAACTACAACCCAGTCGTGCACAATTTAGTCCGTTTCAGATCACCGGGCAGCTTTTGATTCGGTATTTTTGAGTGTTTTTTTTTCGGATCACTCTCAACCCATCAGTTACACTTTACACTCTTTGGGGCCCGAATAAAATCAGAGTATGGATGAAAAGGATGAAAGTGCTTGACAAGTTGTGGATGGTATATGATCTACAAGTGTACCCTGTGCATGTATGAATGAAATCCTAGTATCAGTCCATTAATAATGTAGTGATTTAAGACGTCCGTCAGTGTAATATGGTACTAGTAGTCTTGTGGTAGGTGTTCACCTTTGGAAAATTTTGTAGTATTCTAGAATGAATCAGACAGCTTTTTTTTTGCCTTCTGACCTCAGATGCTGATTGGTCTAGCTGGATACCTGACGGGCTATGATGGTACCTTTCCTTTCATCAAACCAGGGGACAAATATGAGCATCACAACTACTGGGGGATGAGAGGGGTAAATGTTTTGTGGTCATTGATAATATTTGGCTGCTTCATTAGAAAAATGGTCATTATATTTAAAGAAAGTTTTCTTTGTAGACACCAAAAATGCCTTTACATTCAGAAAACTGGTATCTGCTGGTGTAATCTATAATGTAATCTGTAATGCTGATCTTATTGTTCCTCCTTAATCTTTTCATTTTAAAATGAGTCATTATTGGTTTTGTTAATACTGCTGACAGTGGCTCACCTTCTCAGTTCTGCGCAGCCCTTGGTTCTTGTCTGCCTCCCTTTGCCTTCCTGGTGGTGTTGGAACTGTCCCAGTCTATTCCAGCTGCATTCATTGCAGCCTCCCTGATTATTTTCGGTCAGTATGAGCTGGTAATGTATTTGAGAAGATGAATCTGCATTACCAGAGAAAATGCCCAACACACAGTACAAAACATCCCACTGACACTGCTGCATCACTGAAACACACCACTCTGCTTACCAGACACGGGGTGCATCACTCTGTCCCAGTACATCTTGCTGGACCCTATCCTTCTGTTTTTTATCATGGGAGCTGTGCTGAGCATGGTCAAATTCAACCGACAGAGGCTCAGGTAGGGCAACACTGTGTTCAACCAGATCTGCTATGTTAGGTCTAAAGTTTCACTGTTCAATTTTAAGTTATCATATTAATTGACAGCAGGTTTAATATTTAAAGAGAAATGACAGAGTAATTTTTATAATGATTTGTAGGAAGAACTAACACGGTCACTTTCTTGCTTATTGAATTAATGATTATTACTAATAAGGTAGTAGTGTTCCATAGCATTTGTATTTTGGGGTATATATACAAGTTGTGTATCTACCTCTGCACAATAAGGGTCTAATTTTGCTATTATAAAAATATGTTAGGCCTAGGGTATATCAAACTTTTCAAAAGTGGAGGTTTTTTGTGATGGGGAAGTAAAATCCCCTCAGAAAGGGGATTGTTTTAATCTGTCAAAGGTGGGGGTGGTGGGGTGGAATCGTGTCTCCGCAAAGTGTGGGTGCTGAACCCCTCTACCCCCCACCACCCCCCACCGTTTGCTTACATCCCTGTGTTATTAGGCCCTTCAGCTGGTCTTGGTGGCTGTGGCTACTTCTGACAGGTGTAAACCTATCTGGCTCTATGGGAGTGAAGTTTGTGGGACTGTTTGTCATCTTATTAGTGGGCATCAACACTGCATGGGACCTCTGGAAACTACTTGGGGACCTCCATCTGTCTCTGGTAGAAGGAGCTTTTTTTTTTTTTTTTTAAGTCTCAGATGCACATGTTTGGATCTGCACAATCTTTACTTGCAGTTTTCATTTCTTGGCAGGTGGATTTTGCCAAGCACTTGGCTGCCCGGATCTTTGGATTGATGGTGCTCCCCTTGTTTCTCTATACTTCAATATTTGCTATCCATTTCGTCATTTTAAACAGAAGGTATTCCAAACTTCTGTTATCACCATTTTGTTGCCAAATCTGCTAATTCCTGTACCAGTTAGTTAGAATTTCATCTCAAAGTCCCCCGATATCTTCTTGCTCAGTGGTCCAGGTGATGGTTTCTTCAGCTCCGCTTTCCAGTCCCGCCTGATTGGAAACAACCTGCACAACGCCACCATGCCAGAATGCAAGTACATTTTCAGTTTTTTTGTCCAGAAAGTTCTAAAAATAATCATGTTTATCTTGTCTTTTGATATCTGCTGCACAGTTTTGTTTTTATTAATTGTAATAAAAGTTAATTGTAACTGATGCAATTACCAACGTGACCCATATAATTACCTAATAATAAGTAGGTTATTCCTTCCTGGAAAAGTCTATATATAGTGGGATATTGGGTTCTTATTCAAAAAAGAAAAGCCTCTTGTTTTTTGTGTACCCTGTAAAGGTGTAGGGATGTTTACAGCTAGTGATTGGGAACAGTGTGGATGGTGTTTGACTTTATTGTGGTATTCATTGCAATTAGTATTTCTTGAAATTGGTTGATTTTGTCATCTTGTAACATAACAACTTAAGGAGGGAAAATTGATTGCATCCTAGATTGTTTTGGCTCAGTAAAATTGTATTATATTCTTTTCCGGTTTTATGACCATGCAGAGAAATCATAAAAACTCACAAGATAGAAGCACATTTTTTGGCCAATGTAATTATGACCTGCCAGGCCATATTACTGCTCAGATAGCTTTATGCAAGTGGCTTTCAAATGGTATTGATATAGTACTTATTAGACCCAGTTTTGAGGCCATAGTTTTGTGGTGTTTAGCAATTAATGAGTAGCCATGTATCCTTCATTATGTGCTCATTGACATTTAATGTAGCTGTGTAGCTTCTTTTGCTATTGTGGTTTATTAACCTCAAGTAAAAGCAGGGTTTTTGTTATGTGGTGATTTCATTATTTTGACTAAATACTTTATATGCACATGCAATTGAAAACTTTATGTTGTATCAAATGTAGTGGAATGTGATTTCCCAGAGGATAGACAAGATGACTAACATATTCAAATTGCATCCAGTTCAAATCCTGCTTTAATTCTCCACGCTTAAGCAGACTTGGCCTATGGCTCCATAATAACGGTGAAGAACCTGCGTATAGCAGGAGGGTACCTGCATTCCCACTGGCACCTTTACCCAGAGGGAGTAGGTGCACACCAGCAGCAGGTTGGTACCTCCACCTTTGAACACTGATACACACACGATGACTTCACCAATCCCCCTCCTTGGTCTCTAGTTCCTCATATTTGATTAATGTACTCACTCGCGCAGTAGTAATCAATAGGAGTAGTAACTCCTTCATGGGTTATGTATCGGTCACAAAATAAATTGTTGCAAGTGCAAAACCTGAATTTTTAACCAAGTTCTACTTTACTAGTAGTAGTTGTTGTTAATTTACATAGTGATGATTTTTTAATTTAGTCTTGAGTTCATATTAAGCTAAACTGTCCAATTCTTCTTACCATAAACAGGTTACTGCTTACCTGCACAAAGACTACAACAACTTGTGGCTGGTGAAAAAGCCTGACAACGATGGTGAGAGGAAATTTGTACACAAGTGTGTCTGTGTATGTGCTCTCAAGTGAACACTGGTTGTCACTTTTAAATCCACCTTGTAGTGATTTTGATGTTTTCCTGTGTCTAGACCGCACTGAGATGCCTGAGCTTCTACGACATGGTGACATCGTTCGGCTGGAGCACAAAGAGTGAGGGTTTCAGTGACTGGGTTTAAATAATTGTGTTTTTATTTTTTATTTTCTCACCGTCTGTTTTCTGCAAGTCTGGGTGATTGGTTTGGCTTTTGCAGCAGGGTGTGGCCCCATCTCTTGCAGTCTAATGTTTGTGGTCAAAACCTTTCAGGACCACGCGGAACCTGCACAGTCATCTTCATGAGGCGCCACTGACCAAGAAGCACCTGCAGGTCACAGGGTATGGTATTGTAAGTATCACTGTAAATACCTAGGCAGTGAGCTAATGTACCTTTTAGCTTCATACTTGAAGAAGTATATCAATTAGACCAACGAGTAGAACAATCCAAATGTAGAATTAATACAGATATCAACTTATTACATGCTAACTGGAGACTATAGGCTTCTTTTTGTTGTTGGCCATCTTGCAAATACCTGATTCCATAAACAGATATTTGACTATGGGTTATAGCATTGCAGAACATGAACTCGGAACTCCTCTCACTTATTCAGAATGGCACAGGAGATCCCAATGACTTGTGGCAGGTGGAGGTGTGTGGGGGAAAGCAGGGAGACCCAGTGAAGGTACTGCGCAGCAAAGTACGTTTCCTGCACCATGCAACTGGCTGTGTGCTCTACTCCTCGGGCAAGACCCTGCCAAAGTGGTGAGAATGCAGCCTGTGGCTGATCTGGGATCAGTATCTCCAACCTGTGGTGATCTGTGTGGCTCTTCACTGAAGTGCCAATCCTAAGTCTTCTGTTCTGATATATTTCAGTAGTAGGCTATAAAGAGACTATGACCACATTGTTGTTTTAATGAGTGCGGTGTAAAAGAAATTTAATAGGAGGTGCATATTTTTGTTAAGGCACATGCATTACTGTTTTAAAGGGGCTGGGAACAAGTGGAGGTTACATGCAGTCCATATTTAAAGGAAACTCCCAATTCCCAGTGGAACATTGAGGATCACATCAACTCCAAGAGTAGGTCATGAAATCCCACTTAACATATAATCATTTTTTGGGTTTGTTCAGTATACTCTATTTATTTTTTTCCTAACAATGCTTGTGATTATGAACTGGCACACATGGTGGTTCTCTATCTCCACAGTGCCCAACATTAGTTTATATGTCCTCAAGCCATCCTTTCTGGAGATTCTGCTGGAATCTCATATCGTCATGATCAGGGTAAGAAAAAAATAATTGAGGTTGCAGTGGGGTGTACAGCAGTGTTCTAATGCAGTTTTTATAGGTCGTCTTCTTTAACAGGGCAACAGTGGCCTGAAACCAAAGGAAAATGAGGTCAACTCTAAACCTTGGCACTGGCCTATCAACTATCAGGTAATTTATATTGAAATGGTCATACCTGTGAGAGAACAACACTGGAAGTAATGAGCAGTTCAAATCATCTCATTATGTCTGATCCCTGTTTATGTAATCAATAGGGTCTGAGATTTTCTGGGGTGAATGAGACAGAATATCGTGTGTATCTACTGGGGAACCCTGTGAGTGTTTCTCCTTCTCTTTCTTTGCTTACTATTACTATGTCATGCCAAGCATAAAAACTAAACACCGTGTGCCCGTGAATTAATACAGATATTGGCTGATTCTGTGATGTACACACAATATGCAAAAGACATTTTTAGACATTTGAAAATACGCAGATGTGCATGGATTTGCTTCACAATACCACCCTTTTTCTTTAGGTGATTTGGTGGCTGAACCTGTTCGCTCTGGGTCTGTTTGTTTTCATGGCGATGGGGTGCTCTTTGACCTTACAGAGAGGCATTAAGTTAGAGGGGGATAGGAAAGGTAAGCAAGTAGTTTCCAGGCCTCCAGGCTGGTTTGAGATCAAACAGTGGTTTGACAGAAGGGCAATTTGTGCGTATTATTGAATTTATAAATTAGGTCATTAACGTATTTATATAAGCACAGCCTGCCAAAAAAAGTGCATATCTGCATATTCATGACTGATAAATTACTTTGACTTTGGGTGGTTTCTTCTGACCTTCATTTAGGGGCGTAGTATGTTCATGAATTAAAAAACCTGGAGCCTTCCACTGATCCTGACACTCCTGTCCATATATTAAAAAAACATTATTTGATTAATTGTATTTATGCTAATGAAACTGAACCTAAATTATCTATGCAATGTTGTCGACTGTGTTTTTCACCATCAATAATGCCCGTTCCATGCTTGCAGCACACAGTCAGATTCTTGTGGAGGGCGGAGGGCTGCTTTTTTGGGGCTGGTTGCTACACTACCTGCCCTTCTACACCATGGGCCGCATCCTCTACTATCACCACTACTTCCCTGCGATGCTGTTTAGCAGTATGCTTACAGGTATTGGGACACCAAAGATAGCTGAGGTCTCTATGCTGTGTTTCTTTCAAAAAGCCAGCAGTGCCTTGATGGTGGCTCAGAAATAACATTATATTATTGGGTGAAAACTAATAAGTGCTGATGATTGCTCCGCCAGCCAGCTAATCCCATGAACCAAACAGCTCTGAGGGTAATTGCAGTGCTTACACAATTACGCATTAATGACTTGTTGACCTAGGTGATCTATTAGCAGTTGTTATGCATTGGGATTTGCAGTTCAGAACAGTGCAATAAATTTACCTTGGCAAAGCAAGTTGAAGTTGTGCAATGAAGAAATGCTGATGTTATGCAGCTCTTGGACCAAGAGCTGCTGTACAGCAGATGGCCTTTCCGCTGTGCACATGGGCTGCTGCTGTTTGGTATTTGAGCTGGAAGCTGAGCTGCAGCACACAGTTAGGTATGAGGTTAAGATGCTTTGAGCAGCGTTGAGATGCAGATAAGATGCTTTCAGCAGTGAATCTGTAAAATTGAGATCACAAGTTGTTCGATGTTGAGTTTCCCCAACTTCATCAGAAAGAGCATTATATTTCATGAGTTGGGCCACTTCACCATCATTGTTGCTAATGGTCTGTTAGGGCTGTGGTGTGATCAAATATTTTCAGCCTAATATTAGGGTCACTGGAAATGTCTGAATTGGTGTACAAGAAGTAGAGAAGAGGTAAGGACCCAGGTGACCAGTCTGTCTTCTATCTAACAGAATGTTAACAATCTGCTGGCAGATAGATGGGTTGTAACTCCAAGTTGTAGCAGTTTGTCATGGAGCCATTTTGGCATAAGTACTGACGACAGGGCTGAAGTCTACTAACATGACTCTGGCATTCTGATGTTCTAGCATTTTAATGTCCTCTAAATGTCTTTCTCCTCAAAAATACTGCAATGTGTGGCAGACTTTCAGTGGGGTGGTAAAAGTTATTGACTTGATTGGAGCCAGTTTAGAGAATGATGTGATTCTGTTCTTGTATTTAGAACTTTGTTGAGATTTTGTTTAGTAATGCTTTTTATTTACTCCTCTATAAAACTGCTCTCTGGTCCATCTTCACCAGGTTCCAACAAAGAATGACCTTTTTTTGGTTAAGATGTTTAAAAAAAATGTCACAGCAAAATTGAGAAGACTTTCTTATGACTCATTTTTCCTCTTTTTAAAGGAATAACACTGGACACATTTCTACAGAATACTGACCTCCTGTTTAGTCCAGCTGTTGCAAAGTGTATTTTGAGAGGTTCTCAATCAGCCCTCCTCTTTGGAGTTCTCTACAGGTGACAATATTGTCTGATTTTTGTAATCTTTATTTCCCATCATGGTCTACGGTCACATTTCCATTCCAAGTGTTTTTTTTTTTTTTTGCAAAAAAGTGCTTAAAAGGTTAAAAATAAAATATATGTTTAACATTTTAAGGTGGAATTTTATTTACAATTGTTATTTCTATTGCCTATATC
The DNA here is from genome assembly GCA_025802075.1 of Tenebrosternarchus preto. Taxonomy (NCBI): domain Eukaryota; kingdom Metazoa; phylum Chordata; class Actinopteri; order Gymnotiformes; family Apteronotidae; genus Tenebrosternarchus; species Tenebrosternarchus preto. Next base: position 4,643,765 of record JAOYMR010000010.1, on the reverse strand, counting down.
GACAACATTTTTAAATGTTGATTGGATCATTAATTGTAATGCCATTGATAATTCACCATTGAAAAGAAAGTCCTTTTAGTCTAGGCTTAGGACTAACCTGGGTCTGGGAACCTGACCTATAATTGAAGGTTATATGACCTGTAACCTATAATTAACTGAAGAGTTTCATCATCTCTCTCTATCTTGCGCAGCTTCTACCTCTTTCATCCTCTGTCCTATGGCATGAGAGGTCCTCTGGCACATGACCCTTTCTCCTCCATGGCTGGACTCCGATGGTTGGACTCCTGGGAGTTTTAGGGGTTTAAGGTTTATTGATTGTTCAGTGTGACTGTTAAGCTTCTAAAATTCTGTGTCGAGTTACATTTCATTGTATTGTGAAGATGTTTTGTGTGCTACACAAGATTTTGATTTACAACATAAATTGTTGTTTTTACTAACGAATGTATGTTTTATTTATTAAATGTTATACTAAAATAAGTCATTGTTAACACAAAAATAAAACTGTCCACATTGTTTGGTTTTGTTACAGATAGACTACTTTTTTCTTACAGCTGAGAAAAACGTTGATTATGTGATCAGTATTATAAAACATGACATAATTATTTACTAAAATACTTGGATGTACTTAACGTTATTGGTTTGAATTATGTAAACAACCCGAAGACACAAAGTGCCTTTTAGGTAATAATTGTAATGGGCAGAATGATTAATGTGTGATGAGTCATTAGATCAGTAAATTGTGTGGGAAGCTGATCCTTTTGGTTTTGAAAATGATGTTTTAAATATCACTGCCTTTTGGAACTTGTACTTCATATTCAAAGTTGTGATCCCTGTTTTAGTGACTTGCCCAGTTATAGATTAAGCTATAAAGTGCAGGCCACAAACGGCAATATAGATTGTATGTCCTGTTTGATTAATTGGATTAACCTAGTCTTTGAACTGATGCCGAAGAAATAACTTTACATTATTGTAAACGGTGAATATTTGTACAAGAATTATTAGTTTGTCGTTGGTTCATTACGCAACAGTAAAATTTTTGTCTAAGTTATTGATCTGCAATAAAGATTTTTTTCTATAAATCAGTTATTCAAACCTTAGCCAAGTTGCCCCCTCATTTGCATTACGTGTGTATTTGAACTCGCTTCTTTTTATAAAATCATGAAAACGTGAATGTTTCCTTTAAGACAAACAGATCATCCCACTTGAGCTAGATGATCTCTATGAATCGTAGGTCCAATATCTCACACAGTGGTAACCCTGCTAGAACGAAACTAATCTGGCTGTCTGACACACCGCTGATATTCACCTATGACTGCTATGACTGATTACTTGCTAATCTAAACAGCGTTGCCCAGCCGTCAGTAAACGAGTCGAGAAGGCGGGACGTACCACGTCAGTTTTGCGATCTATTGGTTTTAGGACGTCACGTGTATTGCTGTCAAGATGGCGTCTCCAAATGGAGGTAAAATTTAATTCCTCTCTAGTAACAAGTTTCTCTGTCGTTTACATGTAAATGTAAACTGAGGAGTTAACTGCTAAAAATGTTATTTGTATGTGTATGGTGCAACTCGCTTCTTTCATCAGTGTCGTTCGTACCTCCAAATCAAAGCTACTTTTACTTTTCAAAATACCAGCTAGCACCTATTTTCAGTCTCTAGTAGTGCTAGCTAGCTACTAGCAAATCTAGCAAACCTATCATTAGCCAAATGTATTTACAAGCCAATTTTTGATTAGCTACTAAGCTACCTAGTTTAGCGAGACAGCTTGCTTAGTTAGCAAGTAGCATAATCTTAATTTCGGAAGATACCTTAGTTAACATTAAATTAACACGTAGCTTCACAGTGACCCCTCCAAAACCACCTAATTGGAATCGGAATGTTGGTTAACAAATATAGTAGCTATTGATAACTTTGTCTTTTTGTAGTAGCTAGATGACGAGCTAATAAATATTTTCATAGCCCACAGAGATGGATATTGTGTAGTTGTGTAGGCTTCCTAGCTAGGTTAACTAGTTATAGACTTGACGGCCCACCAACCACCCTACATGTATAATAGCACCAGTTTTAACTTCGTGATTAGAAGGAATTCTTTGGGTTGTTGGCTTAGTAGAGACCGCTTCAAATTCTTGTGTTAAACAAAACAATTTCCAGTCACTGGAGCTATAGATATGTATTTCTAAGTCTGAGTTTGCTGAGTAATGTAACCAATAAAGTAGCCTATATGTTTGTTTTTTGGAGATGGAAAAGAGTTTAAATCCAGAAACTAGATACTAATTACCAACTCATCTTCGTCCACATGTTTCATTAACAGTGGTTTAAGTAAAATTAAATAATTACACCAGTGTTCCTTTAAAAACTATATACTGAACCATGTAAGCCCTTTATATTGCTACTTCTGACTTTTGTCAGTTGGTTTTAATATACCCATCCTTTCTGTATTGATTAAAGTGAGATAAAGTCTACTTTTAACCTTTTTTTAAAATCTAGTGTAAGGGTGTGAGGTTGAGAATGCACCATACCATACTGTTACCTACAACACCATTAGGATTAACATTTGTTTTTGTAATACTGTGTTCTTCCTTGACTGTGTTCTAATTACTCTTTAAATTGACTTGATATTTTTTGGATGCAGTAATTTTGACAAGTAAATGTATACAATCATCAGATTGTCATCTTTTCACATGATAAAGAACTGAAGTATTGGATGGTGTGCAGGACAATCCAGCTCTGATGAAAACCTGAAGATAATTTTCAATGCAAAATTGCCATTGCCTAAAATTACTTTGATTCCGAATCCTTAAAACCCCTCAAAGATTACGCAGCATTCACTGATCTTAATAATTATGATGCTACTGTTGAACTATTTCTGTCTGTAGGTGAGGACTTTGAATCCTCTTTGCTGAGCTATGAAAAACTTGATCGAGCTTCACCTGACCTGTGGCCAGAGCAGTGTAAGTTTCATATGTTTCATAAAGCTCCCCGGCCCCTTTTTTTCCCTTTTGAGAACTTTTCATACTTTCCCAGGTGCTACTGAGAAAATAAAATGACACAATCTATGTCATGGGAGGAGAAATATATATATAATATGACGTATGATCATATTTGGTATTGGGGTAAACTTTTTTTTTCTCACAAATGCCACACTAATTGTATTCTCTAATTTTTATTATTTTTTTGCAATATTTGATATTTCTCAACAGTGCCAGGGGTGTCTGAATTTGCTGCTTCTTTTAAAAATGTAAGTACAATATCTACATATTGTCTACTTTCGATTTAACTTGTATAGTGCAGTCAGAAGAATATAAGTTTATCTTTATTTTCTAGCCAATTACAAATTCTCCACCCAAGTGGATGGCAGAATTGGAGTCAGAAGATATTGAAATGTTGAAAGGTAAAATGTGTTTTAACAAAGTTCCTAATGCTTACTAAACTGATTATTACTTTTATTTAATACATAGTTTTGTATTCAAATTCCTGTCACAGAGCTTGGAAGTTTGACCACAGCTAACCTGATGGAAAAAGTTAAAGGCCTACAGAACCTGGCATATCAGCTGGGCTTGGAAGAGTGTAAGTAGACTATAATCAACTTTAAACAATAAAAAAATGGAATTTGTCAACCATTGTGTGGCAACCTTGAAACTTGCTGACCAATATCTATTTTCTCCTCTAGATGGTGCTCTTAATCTAAAATAAGCAGTTTAATTGCAAGGAATGAAGGATGTTCATGGGTTGGTTAGGGCATCTATACTGATATATAGTCAGCATCGCTACTTTCAGTACTGGGCTATTATGGTCATATGTAGTCTGATTGATCTGTAAAGTTCTGGAAAGAAAGAAATGGAACATAGCCATTAACTTTTGGTCTCTTTGAATCACTGCAATGGCCTCCTCTCTCAGACAAATGTGGAAATTAAGATGTAGGCCGAAACAGATTAAAGTAATGTAAAAAGCAAAAAAGAATAGAGTAGTTCTTTGCAATGACCTCTAGATCAGAGAAACCTGTCAGCATGGTTTGATGCATTATACTACGTGTGAGCAGGCTTTGCTCATGCCAGAGGTATTGAAACATAGCAAGTCTGTGACTTCACTAACAATGGAAAAACTACTGAAAGTATCTCACAAATTTATGTAAATGTTGCACCACCTACATCTACATGGTTGTAATGAACTAGGTGATGTATGTCAGAGAAACAACATAAACTTACTTGGCCTGCCTGTTGAGACTTTTCTATCTCAAAACAGTTGGAAGAAACATTGTTTAGTTAGCCTTGTAGTTCATTTCGTGCTGTGAGTATCGTTAGTTTTTTATTTTTACTGGGTATAGATTTTTCATTCTTTTCTATGTATAGAATTTTTCCCTATTTCTGTTAAAAAAAATATTATAACTGTACTGACCATCTGATCTGCAGCTTAGAAATCCCAGTGTGACCAGCTTTTCTGTATTCGGTTTTGCTCTAATCCACATGGTGAGGATTAGAGGTACTATTCAGTGCTCTAGTTTTTCATAAGGACAAAGACTACCATGAATGAGTAGATGAAATGAAGAGTGATTGTTGGTTTGGCTCTTAGAAAGCACAGTTAGTTGGAACAAGCAAATTTTGTTATGCCCTGTTCAGAGCTTTCACTGTCCATGGTGCAGACATTCTTCAGGGAATGTCTGTAGTCTCATTCTTACCTAGCCATGTACATAAACTCATCACCTAGAGTGCAGTAATCATGAGACTTTTCTTAAAATAAAAAAAGTGTATGATGCTCTTTAAAAACATCACTTGACATAATTCAAACTAATTTGTTGCTCTGAAGTGTGCATTCATGTGGGCTTCGTACAGACACAGTAGTGCTGGGAGCTCATTGATGATGTGGTGAGACAACATGGAGAGAGAGAGAGAGAGCTCACCATGTGAGTTCAGTGCTGATTTGTCAAATTCCTCCATAAGGCCATGATTAATGTAGACTCATTTAGCAGAGGACTATGCCAAACATAATTTGTCACGTCTATAAACAATTTAGGACATGTAATGGTAATAATATGATCATAACTCAGTTGTGTATTTGTGAAGGCACAGGCTTAAAACAACCTAAAAGAAACAAAGAAGAGCATGAAGCTGTAGTTGTTAGATTGCTAAACTCTAGTAAACTCTGGTGAGCAACAGCCTAACAGTCTCTTATAATTATACAATTACTGCTTAGTGCACAGTATAGGGTTTTTATCACCAGAAGAATGACCTGTGTTTCAAAGCAACTGAATTATTGAATTAAACACGTTAAGCTATATCAGCATTTTGTAACAGTTATTTCTTGTGTGATATCTGACCATTTAGGGCATTGATATCAAATCATACGTTATGAAAATCAGTGTAAAACAATTACTAATGGAACTTGGACTAAATCTTATCATATGCATAGTCCTTCATTGGAATATTTTTGCTATTTATTTAGGAGCATATGAGTGTCAGATTTTGAAAGTACTAGTAAACAAACTGTATGTAATCTAGTTCTGCTAATGCTGTTTTAGATGGACTCTGTGCCTCCAGGAAAATGGTGTCTGTGTATTTGCTGTAGTCGAAAGTAGGTGCATAGTTTCTCAAATCGTTTGATTTGTTTCTTTGTAATTTACTGTGGTAATCAGAGGAATTTAGCTTTTAATTTAGGCCCCCCCCCCATATTCCCATTTAAATATTTTAATGTTGTTAGCAGTGAATAAAAACCAGAGCTTTTTCTGTTGTGACACTTCTGGACTAGTGCACTGTAACCAGTATATTAGCTGTATTTAATTGTGAGATACGGCTAGTACTGGTTTTTGCTTTTAAGTTGCACTGGGATAAATATTGTTACAAAAGAAGCCTGAACAACAGGTGCTTCTTGTGAGTGTTTTGTGAATGGCATTTTGTTGTCCGCTCTTCCACATGGAACCATTTCAGCTGTGTTCACGTATGTATTGCTATAATGTCCAATCACAGTGTAGAAGTTAAATTTATATTCTGGCCTTTCATCTCCCAGTACTTTTTAAACCATTGTTTTGTTAAAGTTGCTGTATTATTGAAACAAATTTTTCTTCCCTTCTCTTAAAAGTCCACATCTGCTTAAATGTTATACTACAGTGAACTGTATACTGTTTATAGCCAGTTTTTGGTTTACACTTCCTTTGACTGGTTAATGGAGCTTTCTAACCTATCACACTGGTAATCTCTGGCAAACAGTCAGATATACAAATATGCATGTGTGAGGTATGTACATAAGGGTGTGTGTATGTGTGCGTTTTATTTTTTTATGTGCTGGAGAGGGTGGGGGTTGAGGGCATGGAGCCCTCATGTAGATCATGTTTGAGGGTCCCTCCCCCCTTATCAATATTTGATATGAAATTGTTGAAAAACATGATGAACATTTCGGAACTCGATAGGTGTTCTGGAATGTTCTGCTATTTTATATGATTCATTATACTGTAACTGGCTTGGAATTCATTTGTAATTGTTGTTTGCCATGTGCCTTTTTGAATCACTGTTTTCCAACTGGTTCTCCCCGTACTTAAAATGCATAGAAAAACAATCTTTTGAAATTTTAGTTTGAAAGATGTTTAATTCAGTATTTGTCTTTTTAGTTGTAAGTACAAGTGGAAATTTCAAGAAAAACAATGCATGGAATATCTATAAATGTATGACACACATTAGTTATCTTTGTTGTTGCATTGTGTATTATTGGTCTCTCCTCTTTCAACTGCATAGACCTCCAGTTTTTGATTAGTAACTCCAAGGAACATGAGGTCACTTTCAGTTGGTGGAGAAAGTAATGAGTTGTCATGGTCCTAACCCTCAATGTGGAAATTTAAAATGATGATGATGATTATTAGTTTCTGAGCCGTGTCTAACACCAGCGCCCTTTAAAGTAGTGGGGTTTAATTTTCCTCCTTTTCCTGGCTGTCAGGGGAAGCCTTGTAAATCTCAGCTACTTTTTCATCATGGTTCTTTCAGTCTTCAGTGCCTTGAAAATGAGCTGGCGAAGGGTTGGAAGAGGATGAGCAGGGCTGGAGGAAGGGTGTGGACGATTTACTGTGCCCCAGGCATAGTGGCCAATAAAGTCTTGAGCTTGTTAATGGGGATAACGTAATCAAGCAGTGAAAACTCACCCCTGAAGGCTGGAGGACACACAAGTGGCTGAAACTTTTGGAGTCGTTTGTTTTAAGTAAAGTGATTCAGAAGTACACTTTTGTGGTTGTATGTGGTCAGACTGTTTAGATTTTTGCACTGATGTCTGTAATTTTTATAAATATATTTTGGCAAGATGTAATCAAATGTGATTCAGTGCAATGATGACTTAATTTTGCTTAAGTGCGACTTCATAAATAAAAAACATTTTTTCCTAGGTAGACTCAGACTACTGCAGATATTTTGTATATTGCTAAACAGTAGCAGAAAAACTAACAGTGTTAGTAGCCTCTCCTAGCTATGCACAGAAGCATGTGGCCACAGTAATTTGTGGGCATGGTAGCTAGGTGCCAAACCCCTTTCCCAGGGGATAACCCCCCTCCTTTCTGAGCCGAGCGATGCCTAACTGTCGCGTTCTCAGAGGAGCTGGCGCGTGGGCAGGCCTCTGTCCCCCACCACCACCACCACCAGTCCCCATCTGCTCCTGGCCATGATGAATGCTGCTGTCGGGGGGGGGGGGCATTGAGCATGGTCATCAAGACCCTCTCCTCCCTCAGGACCAGTCAGTACACTGATAAGTGCTGTTATTGAAGGTAATTGAATGGAGAGTGGTCCTCCGGGACAGGCAGGCCTCAGGCAAAGCTGATGATACTACTAATGCCTGCTGTTGCAAAGAGTGGAGGTCATTGAGTGGGTGAGGTAACACGTTTGTTTCCCCATGACAAAATTGGGGCTAGCAAGTTGGTTTACATGGGGTGGGTCTTTCTTTCTTTCTTTTTTTTTTTGTAATTTTGTAAATATTGCATTAAAGGCGTTTGATCATAGATCATAGGCAGGATACAACTTTGGGCTGTTTTGCTACTGAGAAATATAGGTTTTAATATATTGCTGTTTTTACCTTTATCACAACGAAATTCCTTCTTTGTCTGGTGAAATTAAAACATTGAGTACTTGTAGTCTGGAGCAGTGCCTTCAATCATTAGCAAATGGTTGATTAGGAAATAAGCAGAAGAATAGGCTTCTTCTAGGGTTGAGGCAAACGGAGATTGAGAGAAAAATAATTCTCCTTTTCAAAAACTCTTTGAACCTGGTTTTGTGAATGGCAAAATTTGATACAGCAGAAACCCCCCTGCAATCCAGGAAGAGGAACTGCAATGACACTAGTTCCACCTTTCCGCGGCTGCCCTCCTACCTGCAGTGAGCCTGAAGGTCACACCTGTCTCCCGCTAATGGCCCCAGCGCCTGCTGACCCTCCCCCAGATCAATCTCAGCTCTATTAAGTGCACTGCGACGCTGAATATGATTGCACAGACACCACCCCATGGTAGTAATGGGCTTCCATCAATCCATCAGAGACACGCCGACCGCAGGGGCCAGTGCTTATGAAGTGTTGTCAGATGACGAGCTAGGGCCAGGTGAAAGGCTCTCCTCCACTCACCATCCTCTCCTCGTCCCTCATTCCTCCTCCTCCTCCTCCTACTCTGACCATTTGCTGGTTGATGGTAAAGAGACTGTGAACAGAATTTCATGTGCCAGTAGCTTTAGCAAGTGCAAAACAGGATCTGACTCTTTTTGCATCCTCCTGCAGCTTCATTTATGATTAATTTATCTAGGTTATGCGAGCCAGGCCTGACAGGACAAGAAAAGGGCAATGTGTGATCTTTATTACTTAGCTATTTTAATGTCAAAGAAAATAGTCGTTTATATCATGGATTTTTTTTTTCCCTGAGCACTTTTACAGTCGTATTACCATCCTTCAGTGTCCAAATGTGTTATGTTGTGGACTGTCTTCGCTTTAGAATCTTAAATTGTACACCCACACACTCTCACACACCCAGTCTGCACAGCCCAACTGGTTCAGAAGAAAGGTAAAGGAAACATATCCAGCTCGTTCTCTCTCTCTCCTCTGTCCGTGCTGCCTCTGTCAACAGATCCAAAATGACACCTCATTTCCATAAATACATTAGGAATTCATTGGATTTTCTTTCCCAGCTAATCATAGTGTCTGTGTGAAACCTTTTAAGTTTTTTAATGAATGAATTTTGACTGATTGCCTATTAATAAGGACACCTCTTGAACAGGGATGGGCTCTGGCAGGGGTGGGGTGAGTATGTGGGTGCGCACGTGTCTGTGTGTGTGTGCAAGTGTAATGATTCGTGGTGTGGAACGGAGACGGGAGGGGTAAAGAGTGGAGAGCTCTCGGCTGGGACATTAAGAGGAAGCAGTGGCTCCCTTGGGAAATCACTCTCCATGTCTGCATCTTAAATATCCCTGTGAAGTATCAATAAGTGGGTAATTGAATTTTGAACACAAACATGAGCGTCAGGTGGATGTGTTCCGAGGCGGGGGACAAGTGGGTGTGGGTTAATGTGCATGTGTGTGTGACTGTGTGTCCTCAGTGTTCCTCCCTAGTCTCTTGAGATTCAGGCAGTGAATATGGATGTTAAATCCATTAAATAAAGATTACGCCCTGTAACAGCCAAGTGGCAGTTTCAGATGCACAACAGGGGTACAACTAGTGTGTTTGACTCTTAATGAAAGCTACTGGGGCAGTCAGGTCTAAAAGGTGGTTTTCAGCTCGGACTAGGGACTCATTTTCTTCTGAGGGTTAAAAAGATCCATCTTGCTGCATTGGGAAGCTCTCATATATCTCTTCTATCCATAAGATGGAAGAAGCACCATTTGCACAGACGTAGTCTGATGGTATGAAATGGAACTTATTTAGGTCCTGTTTAGATTGACATTTTTGTTCACTTTTCTGTATGTAAGTCATAGACAAATTAGAGCATTTTTAATATTCATATTTTTAAAAGTATTGTTCTGTAAAACATTTTATTTGATTGTGAGGGAAAGCTTTTGTGTTTTCCAGTGACACTTATTGTTAGCCTGTTCAGTACTGCTTGAGTGATTGAAGTGTCCCCTTAATGTTACAACTCCATAATTTGACTTGTTCATATTTGGTTAAAGGCAAGATTTTATTCATTTGATTATACATTTACATGGTATGATGGCAGAAGGCTTGTTTGTCTCTGGTTTGAGTGAGTGTTCCTCATACAACAGCAAAGAGAAAATATAGGCTCTGAGATCCACAATATGTCATTTAGCATGGATGTCAAAAGGGACAAGTTGCTGATTAACTAAGTACAGAATTAGTAATTGACCTTTCTAATCAACTAAACAAATCTCTAACTCCTGCTAATCAGTATTGATCTTCCTTTCCTGTTCGCATGTGTACGTACGTGTATGGGTGTGTGCCAACGGAAGAGGGTAGCTAGCTCACTGGACCCTCTTCATCCCTCTTTTAATCTAACCCACTCAATGCAAATCATTTCCCTTCTGCACTGACGGGACTGGAGGATAAATGGAAATCTAATTAATGAGTGGATCAGAGGGGTGCTTTCTAGTGGCGAGGTCTCAGGGGGAGAGAACTGAGCCAGACAGGCTCCCATATTGTTTCGGACAGAAAATAAGCGAGAGTTTGGATGGATACTAAAAAGCTAGGGAAGAGTTCAGCTATGATGCCGGGCCCTATTTGCAGACCCCTCCAGAAACCACTGGCCCATTTAACGAGCTGTTGGTAGAATTGTCATGGACTCAAAATGGAAATGAAGATACATGCTGACAAATGGAAAGTGTCTAATCTCCACTGATGGCTTTATGATGGAAATTTCTCTTATTACCTTTTTTTGCTATCTGCTAACACTGATTAACTGTGCTGATAGTTTTGTTTATCATAATAGGCTTATATACCTTTTTGTGTATTCTTTATTTATCTATACACAGGCCTTCATGAGAACACATTGGGATTAGACATGTTAAAGTTAAATATGCAATATATTGCCTGAATTTAGAATTGCGGCATGATTTAGGGAAAAAAGATTGAAAGATTGTGGTGGTGTTCTAAAAATTAACTTTTTTTCAGAATTTTCAAAATTATCAAGACTTTTCAGAAATAACAAGGTTTAAACACTTTTGCAACAGGAGTCACAGTTGTCATGTTCCATCTGTGGGTGTGCGGTCCTTAGTAGTACTGTTTATGTTCTCAGTGGGTTGTAATGCTTTACCTTTCTTGCTGAGCCAAATTAAATGTCTTTTTGGTCATATGAAAAACGTATTATTATCCTAGCATCATCATAGTTAATTATTGGTTATTCTTCAAAGGATTGTGTGCACAGTAGTTTGAAAAGATATGTCAGCAGGCTATGTCTGTATTGGACAAATAACAACACGCTTTTCCAGAACATTGAATGTTTTTCCAAAACATTGAAAACATTCTGTTATCATTGTTGAGCCCATGAAAATAGAAAGAACTTTGCTAAAAAAGCAAAGGTCTCCAAAATTCTACATTTGCTTTGAAAGTTTCCTACATAGTGTATTAATATCCTTTTGTGTCATAACATTTTTCTTTGTACATTATTTATTATACTGCCTCAGTGGTTTTACAAACCAGCATATCGACCAAATCAGTTTTTAAAATTCTCACATTTATGGTGGCGGATCAGCTTTCACTGCTATGTTTCATGCAAGTAAATATCTTTTCCTTTTTAGCAGTAGTTGCAGATCAACTTAATTTAGTCCTTGTCATTTTGATGGTTTAATTCATATATAGAAGCTTGCCTGATGAGCTTTGCTTCTTATATTATTGTGTGTGTGTGTGTGTGTGTGTGTGTGTGTGTGTGTGTGTGTGTGTGTGTGTGTTATTTGAATAGACAGCCCAAAGCAAGGTTAATCAGGTTGATTCCATCATGTTTAACCCAATGATGGACACCTCAAGGTGAAGCAACTGTTGCTAACTCCTGGCATTATTATTCCATGCAGAGAAGCTCCTCTAAATTACAATCCAGTGCACTATTCCATTAGCCACAGTTGGACACACTGACTCACCCTCTACTGCAGTCCTGTCTGTCCCTCTCCTGCATTCCAAAATCTTACTTACTTTCATTATTTGTGTGCAGTTCCTATTAGTCACTACTGCCAAACCACCTCTGTTTGAAAAGTAGTCTCTAATATACTGTGACTTATAAGAGCATTTAACATGTTATTTGATTTGTCTGATTTAGAAATGACACTTTGTTGTTTTGTAATGCATCATATTTTATTTTAAAATAATGGGCCTTAAAATTTATTAATTCAGTGATTTTATGTAATAATTTAGTGGTTTATGTATTCCTTTTGTGGTTTTATGTAAAAATATTCTGACAGATGACTAACTGAAAAATGAAGCTCAAACATCCACATGTAAATATGTTTGTTTAAAAGATGATGCTTTTAATAGGATTCTTCATTTTTTCACATGACTGTATATGTACTCGTACATGAAAGATAAGAAAAGGCTAAAGAAAATTATATCCAAGAATTTGGATGTTCTTTCAGTTCAAGACTACTCCTCAAAACTCATTAGAGCAAGAACAGTACTTCTGAGGAAAGCCACTACAGAAACAATCACCTCGAGGAAGCTGCAGAGTTCAGTGAAAATGCACTACACAATGGTACCAAAAGCTCTGTATATAATGGACATGTATTGGAGAATGGTTAGAAAAAAACACATCAAAGGACCATGAATTGCAAAGTCCAGATCACAAAGCAGTTGAGAATCTGTGACCCTACTTGGAAACTGTGACCCACAAACATCCAACCAACCTGAACAACCTAGAGCAGATGTGCCAGGGGGAATTAGCAAAAAAAAAAAATACTCCCAAGCTATTTGCAAAGATTGTAGAAACTTAATGAAGCTGTTATTGCTACTGGTCTGAATGAGTTGAATATTCTTGCAAACAAGATTTTTGAGTGTACAGTACTGCAGTAAAGACTACTAAAATGCTACCTTAAGCCGTTAACTTGCACAAGCTAATGAAATAATCAGAGATTCAAGAATATTTATTTAGCTATATATTCCTATACCACTAGTACTGACATCGATCACTTACGTTGCATTCTGCACAACAGCTAGGCTAAGGTTGTTTTTTGTGCCTTTGATGTCGTTGGTTCTAAAATCAGATATGGCTCCAGCACAGGGTGAACTGCTCCTCTGAATCTGTTATTGCATGAAACAAAACACCTGGATGAGGCCTCTCCTGGGCCCATGCTCTTTCACACACTTCACTGATATCTCCATCAAGAATGGCTGGTTCAACAACCTTGCTGGATGTGCACACTTGTTACATGGAGTCCCCAGATTGCTTCAGCCTGTCTGCTAGGAAGCAATTGAATATACTCTTTACAGTTATTTCTCATCTTAGGTGCCTGACCCTGAAGGCTACCATTGTAATACCTTGACCTGCAACCTTTCCTCTCTTTTACAAAGAAGCATGTTCACATCATTTCTGTGTCTGGGGGGGGGGGGGGGGGGGGGGGGGGGGGGGGGGGGGGGGGGGGGGGGGGGGGGGGGGGGGG
>JAOYMR010000010.1:4617439-4630131 GCA_025802075.1 Tenebrosternarchus preto | reverse complement strand
TCTTATCAAGAGTCAAAGAAACTAGTTTCTATTCCTAAATTGCATCATGCTAGAACACGTGTTGTGTAATTGAGTATATATAGAGAATTGTTGCTGTGTCTGCTATTCTGTTACAAGCAGGTTTATAGCATGATTCTATAGGAGTGATAGTCTGTTAACATCTTTTGATTACTCAGAATTAGACACAGTCAATAAATATACTGTTAAATATGCAGGTTTTGTGTATATATATAAAATGTGTAAACCTGATTTGTTTCCCCAGAGTTAGCAGTTTTCATTAATGTCTATTGTATATTTATTTACTATAATTTTAAGGTTATCCTCAGCATTATTTTGAATGCAACACTCATTGTTTAATAAAATGAGATATTTTGCATTTTAATTTATTAAACTGAGTTGTTTTTTTCTGTTGTTTTAAATGTATAATGTTACAAGCTAGCATGTAACATAAACCTCATTGACGTTGTAGTCAACTACTTTTACACAGCAACAGTAAGTAAAAATTGGGTGTCCAGGGAGAACACTAAAGTTCCCATTGCATGTATAGTGAGCCATTCTAAATGTAGTATGCTTAAAACAATGGGCAACAAACTTAAATGAGTTGAAGTGCCACTGTCAAAACATTTTAATTAGGGCAATAACTTCATGCCTGTGCCATTCTATAGACTGGCCTCATTGGCATTCTTCTTCTGCAAGATACTTTGACATGAGTGTGCAAGGCCATTTCTTGTATGTAATGGGAATTTGAAGGTCCAAGGCCTTTCAATACAAAACATTGCATAAAAATATATTATTTATTGTCATCCCTGTTAATCAGACTTGACATAATTACTAGAGCCATTTCTTTTTAAATTAGCACACTTCCAGGGATGTTGGAGCAAGTGGTCCAAGGAAAGAGGGAATCAGACAGGCATGCCGAATGGGAAACAAAGAATGCTTTGGCGAGTGTAATTAGGTGAGACAATGGCCTGGACTGTTCTCTGTTGGAGATGTCGAAGAGGCTTGGACACGGTTGGGGTGAATTCACTCCTCTTTCTAACTCGAAGAGGTGCACCTCTCCCTCCTAATAAGCCACTAATTGTCTTTCGGATTCACATGGACCTTGAAGGTTTCTGCTACGAAACATTCATTGCTGCTCTAAGTCCTACTCATAGCAGCTTATGCATCGATTATATTTATTGGTTTTCCCTTCCTGTAGTGTTCAATGTGTTGGAATAGCTACTGTTATCATTAATAGCTGATGTGTCAGTTAATTATACTGTAAGACCTGTTTGCACTAGATATTTGCACTTGTGGATTCTGACAGACACACTTGTTGATTTTGATTGTCTCACTTACTGTGGATGAAGTGAGCAGTGTGAATCAACCAGTCAGCAGTCTGACACAATGCCAAGTGTCCCAACATTCATGTAATGGCTTCAGGCACTGGTAGCCGTTTATCAGCAAGGTCTAGTTCAGATATCCTCTTTAAGAGTGGCCATCGTTCCCTGTTGGGGGTGGGGGCTATTTTCCTAAGTGGTGGGAGACAGAGAAATCTCAGAGTAGCAGCAAACAAGCTGCTGCCCTGACCTCTGTGGTCCTCAGTACCCTGACAAATGTCAATCTGATGTGCCCTCAGGCCTTTAATTAGCTGTCAATTAGTGCAAAATAATCAAGTCTTCGCCTAATTAAGCAATGCCGGCAGGCAGCTTCCAAACACACCGTTGTGGGAGCACCATGAGAAAACTGGAGCTAGCAAACTCACTCTGAATCAGGGGGTCATCGCACCCTTGGCAGCACATAAAAAAAAGGTGGGGGGGGGGGGGGGGAGATACTCTGCGCTGAGTATTTGAATTTTTTTCCACACCGACTCAGCACAAGATGTTTGCAGTTCAGCGCAGTTCTTGGACAAGACTACTGTCCTCAGGGTCTCAGCACTATTACATGCCAGGGTTGAGGTCTAATTAGTTAGAAAGGACCACTTGTCTCTCACTTCCAAGAATTTTAAGGCTGCCTGGATTCTACATGCATTTATTCATATATATTTTTTTAAATCATTCAATTTGAGAGGTGTATTTTCAAATGAAGATGGTTTCCTCAAAGTTGAATCGATATGCAGCGTCATTCGACAGCTAGTGTGCTGTACTAAATACAGCATTAAGAACAATTTGTCATTTGCAGTACACCTATATGGCGAATGCAGAAAAATGTCTCGAAGGCCCTAGTGATCTTTCATCTAGATTGCCAGACATGAGACGATCACACTCTAGCAATCTGCGTAGGGGTTGGGCTAATGCAGTACAGTGTCTCTACTATAGCCCATCTCGAGCTCATTACCTTGTAGTGACCTTCCTCAAAGTTCTGCTCCTCAGAAAGAAAAATAGCTGTCAAGTTCTGCAAAATAAGTCAGGGTTTGATTGGTATGCATTGTGTTATTCTGTTAGTTTTGCACAGTTTTGCAGCAGTTAAAATTTGCATTCATGTCTTGTGGAAAGTAGCCATTTTGATCTGACTTCAGTTGTATCTACCTCCACAGAAATAAAGGCTGGTGCTGCTATGAAATGAGCCTCATAATTAGTTTCAATATTTCTATGGTCTGAAATGGCAGCTGGTCTAATGCAGTACTTTATAGGAGTTCTGACGAGCGAGGTAAAATGTTCAGAACAAAATAAACAAATTTTGCAACAGCTGTTTGCTTTTTAATCTGCGAACCATCAGATCTAGCCTTTGATAGGCCATCCGATACACGAATGGCTGAACTAAATCTTTCCTTAATCTGCAGCTTTATTAGTCTGTCCTGTTGTGCATGTAAATTAGGAGGCAGTCATTTTCGTATGTAGATGGTGTATTAAAAGCCGTAGCGGGAGAGCCCTCCGCCCCCGCCCCGTTACAATAAACAACAAAGACTGTCGCAGATTACGACAGAAGCGTGTAGCTAAGAGAGTGCAGGAAGCCACCATAATTGACGGTCCGCGCTGACAGAGAGAGTAGGTTGAGTGAATAGATGAGTTTATCTCGATTGGGTGATGCGTCATTAGCATATCATGATAACATTGATTTCTTCATTAACCGTAATGAAATTTCCACTTAATGGCTTCTAATTAGTTTCAACTGGTACCTGTATAATTGCAGGAGTAATATTTTGAACCTCCTTAATCAGCTGTGCGAAGTGTAAATGCTTAATATAAAATTTGCGTTGCTCAAGAATACATAGGTGATTTTTTACGATGTGACGACCTAATATGGCCTAATATCGTCAAGGTTACTTTACTGAAACTGAAGATATTCGATTTCGCCATCTATTTTTTTAGTAGTCGTTTTTTAGTAGCATGGTCTTACTTCTCAGCACCGTTAATTGGGATTTATTTGTGTTTTGATTTACGCAAAAAATGTACATAATATATTTTATTCGGAATTAATGTGTGAATACAATTATACAGTGTTTTAAGTATGACTTCAGAATTTGAGGACTGTCTCTGCTGATTGCTGTGGAGTCATGCCAATAAACAATTAGCCTGGTGTGGTAATTGAATAATGCCCTGTACGGTTTCAAATCACAAGGCTTTTCGGTATTTTTCTTTCTTTAAGCAGATAAACTCCTACAGTTCAAACACTTACGATGCATCTTAATTTACTAATAACCCCGCCGAAGTGCGCCCTGATAGTAATAACCCAATAAGCTGCCCTTGTTCCTCATTATGAATATTTGCAGATATAAATGTTAGCATGAAGATTGTCCAGTGTTTGGTGGTTTCACACGCGTAGCTAAAATTAGCCGGAAAAGCGTTTCAGTCACTCTCATGGGACTACTCGGTTTGGATCCTTCCAATTCGCTTGGCTTTGTCGTCTTACGCGAGCGTAGCCACGCGTCAGACATTCTGCTGGTGTCATATGAATCGTGACATTTATTTATGCATTAGCACATGGCACTTTGAAAAGATTGGTGTTATCTCTGTCTCCATCAACGGCTCACTGCTCATTTCCATAAATTATCTCACAGTAATTATCTGTCCAGATGTCCAAATTGTGACACGAATTATCTCCAAACGAATAAAATCCCATCGTAATTTAGTAATAGCTGATTAGAACACATTAAAAAATGGAAAAATAATTATGATATTTTTGCTTATTTTGCGTTTATTCAAACAAGTGTGCGAAGGTCTCTGACTTGCCCAGTATCTTACTCCCGCCCGTCTCTAACGATATCGATAATATTACTGAAGGGTGCTATGTTGCTGTACCATATCACGAAGCATTATATCGACTTGCACCTTAAGTTCTGAGTCATGCGATTATTATATCATGTTATACTTATGGCCTCACGGTGATTTGCGATTTATGGAAGCTCCTGCTGTTTGAACTACTGTGTGAACGTTAGGTAGGCTATGCAATCGTCCTTTCATGGACTACAGCTTCGTTTTTGCTTTGCCTGTTCGCTTGTTGGGGATGTACTTAAAACGTAATAAAACGAATGTTTATTTAAACTCGGTTTGATATTCGACTCAAGCCATTTTGTCTCAAAAAAGGGTTTGACTGCCTAAAAATGTTGGCCAACTGTTGACGTGATCACTACATCAAAACAGGGTGACAGAGGCAGCGTTTGAGTATGGTGAAATAAGAACATTTGTCTGCATTGATTTTTAGCTCGCCCTGTCATTTTAGTAGGGAGGCTTTCATTTAATCCCGAACGTGTAAAGATGTGTATCCACCCTAAGAGCTTTACCAATTGCTAGTGAGATTCCACAAAGAAGAAAAAGGGGTTACTGAATTTTGAGCTCGTTTTGTTTTAGTAAAGAAACGGAACGTTCGGAGAAACGACTTTGACTTCTAGCGTTTAACAGCTTTAACATATTCAACGTTAACAATGGATTCATTTGCATTACCGAGTTAAAATAAAGCAGCATAGTGTAACACTGCATCGAGATGGAAGATTTAGGAATATGTTGTTTGTTGTTACTATGTCACTTGGACATTATAATTTTGCTGCATGAACAACGGCTTGTTATTTGCCACGTAATAAACGGTACCGTCTCCGTACATTTGATCAAAATAATGTCGGGTTCTTTATCGGTTATTTTGTGGCACCGTATCTTAAGCCAGCAATTATTTTCATTTAAGCAATGTTCAGTTGTCCTTTTATGTAAAGGGTCCTTCAGTGATCGGAGTAAGTTCGAAAATAAGGGTTTGGTCGTTTGACTAAAGAAATGCGTTCGCAATATTTGATATTTATAGATGTGACACTGGACACTGTTTAGAGATACTGTTGTTGCTGTCATTTTGTCATTATTATTATTATTATTATTAGTAGTAGTAGTAGTAGTAGTTGTTGTTGTTGTTGTTGTGTACTGAGCAGCTAATGAATTTCTGTTATAGATGTGATGGAATTAAATTATGCCGGCTTGGACAATATTACTAAAACATTTTACCTTAGAATTAGTCTATATTTAAATGTTTCTGAACATGCTAGATAAAATGCTTGTTAAGCATGGAAGCCTAGATCTTATGGAATTCTGAATATCTTGCTCGCAGCTGATTGGCTACTGAGTTTTGGCCCTTGCTGGGATGGACCTGTTGGATAAAAGGAGAATTTCTAGGGGGATCATGCGTATTGCACTGTGGATTCCTGTGCACTAGGGACCGACGAGCCGAAGCGAGGATATTCTCAAAGGCACCATGACGGGAAAGGAAGGGACCGTATTGTCGGAAAGTTTGAACAAATCAAAATCAGTTTGTGGAGGTGAAAATGAAGGGAACAACAACCAACACTTATCAAAGAGTATTACATCACATCCACCCCGATGCACGGGCTTCGGTATCCAGGAGATTTTGGGTCTAAATAAAGAACCATCTTCGGCCCCACGGAACACACTGGAAACAATCCCTCCGGGAGCGCACCTGCTAGCAGCAAGGTCGATGCTCGGTCCCGCCGGTGTAGGGGTTGGGATGGGATTAATTGGACCAGGAGGTATTCCTTCGTTCTACAGCCAACCAGCATTTCTGGAGGTCCTGTCAGACGCGCAGAATGTCCACTTGCAACCTCTCAGCAAGACAGTGGGACCACTGGAGACTAGTCAATCCGCAAGTTCAGGTACGAGGTTTCTATTCCATGCCTTGTTATGATTATTTATTTTAAAGGTAGGCCGAATGGAACAGCTTCCTACCAGTTATATATCGTGTTTACATAAGATAAATTCTAAAATGTAAGCAGCATAATGAGATAATAAAATAATAAAATCTCTGTTTTTATATTAGTCATTGTGATATTAAACTACATCATCACTATTATAATAAAGTTATTATTATTATTATTATTATTATTATTATTATTATTATTAGTATTATTATTATTATTATTATTATTATTATTAACGGCCATAATGATAATATTAATCATGAAACATGAAGTTTTTGGTATGAAATATGTAGCACATGACCATCATTAAATGAGAAAATGAAATTACAACATTAGTATAATATTACTGTAATAGCAACTTTCAAATATTAAAGTCATAAAAGACTTTAATAATTTTTTTTACGCGTTCAGGTAAAATATGTTTCATGGAGGCAGTTGTTTTGAAGCGTGTAGTTTTACTTGTCTCGACGTTTCTCGACATTTTGTTCTTGCATTCATAGACTCAGAGGATGTTTCTTCGAGTGAACGGAAAACATCAAAGTCTTCACTGGGACAAAGCAAAAAGCGGAAGAAGAGGCGACACAGGTCATTTTGCAGAGCTTTAATATTTTACAGTAGGGAAATAATATCTGTTTTATTGCGTATATCAATGTAGATCTAATGTTTATATAATGCCTTTCCGTTATTACTTTTTGAGGTTTTGAGGTGTGAATCTAGATTGATATACACTTATATATTAACACACTAAATAACATCTACATAAAGATGCATTCTTTGGATTGAAAACTGATCAGTTTTCTTTCTAAATTTCAGCAAATTTAGCTCGTTGCAAAAAAAGTTTTTAGAAACCTAACTGATGTGCTAATAGAAGTAATAGTAGTAGTAGTAGTAATAATAATAATAATAATAATAATAATAATAATAATAATAATAAATTAACATTGTTATTCATACAATTAGAACGATATACAATACAAAGATATACAATTCGTTATGTCTATTTTCGTTATGTATATTATTGTTGTTGTTATTGTTGTTGTTGTTGTTATAGAAACCTTCATGTAGTTGCGGTTGTAGTACTAGTACATTTGGTGCACTTTATGTTCCACAAGTTTTCAGCTTTTCTTCCACTTCTCTAAATATCATTTTCATCTAAATGGACTTTAAATCTTTCTAGATCGTAACCTTATGGGAATTTTTTTCTGAATATAGGCCTTTTCAATTTATGTAGACAAGAGAATAACGGAAACAAATGCAAAAATGGTATGTGAGTGAGAGTCCCCACATAGTCTGCAGACTAATCCAGATGTGCTGTAAATAGTAATGTAGCTCATTATTTAGAACTAAAATTACGATGATGTCAGGGTTTCAGTGATTTTAGGAAACCTTTTGCAAAAGATTATCGAAGAAGGCTTCTAATGGTTTGCTCAAGCTTCGCGTGAACAGATATTCTATATGTCGCTCTGCGTAAACCTGCCAAATACCTACAAAACCAAAATGTGTGTAATTACTGCGGTGCCAAAAATAAACGGAAGGTGATTAAAATAAAGGGGATCGACAACGTGCTTTGTCTATTATTGCTTAGCCTATTATTGCACAGAGTCTGATTTTGCCACCTATATTCTGGAACACTACAGCATATTGAATTGTGACCAAAACTCATTAAGTGCTATTTAGAAATTAAATATTTCTCAGTACGTTACGAATTCTTTAGACATATGCCAGAATACTTTCTGAGAGAGGCGTAGACATATTTAATATATCCTACAATAAAGTACATTTTCATCCGTTCTTTTCAGAATTTCACTATCGTTCATTTTAAATTGCTTGCAACGTGTTTATTTATTCAGATAAACCAATCTATTTATTTTGTTTATTCTTAGATCCATTGTTTAGTACCTACTCTGCAATCAGATTTTATTTGCTACGTTAACGGCAAGCTATATATATATTTTTCCAGAACTATATTTACATCTTATCAGCTCGAAGAACTGGAGAAAGCGTTCAATGAAGCTCACTATCCTGATGTATACGCAAGAGAGATGCTGGCAATGAAGACAGAACTACCTGAGGACAGAATACAGGTACGTTGTGTGAACATAGGGTAATTAAATAATTCTATTTGAATACATTTACATTTGCCCGAAAGTAATTCGTTTTACAAGGAAAACGAGCATTCTTTTAGAATTATTTAGGTATTTTGTATATTTGCTTTGTCATTTTAAAACCTTTTGATTTTTTGTTCAGGTACAGATAAACAAAACCGACAAATTTTTATTTTATTACTGTTAATTGATTTGAGTATGTAAAACTGCATAGGCCTATATTACATTTACATTTATGGAATTTAGCAGACGGTCTTAGTCAACTCAGAAAAATATCCACAAATAGGTTAAAGCCCAAAATATAATATAAAATATAGGCCTCTATATTATCGCATAATATTAAATCTTCCCTTAAGTGAATAGGTTACGTTCAAGTTGTATATTGAAACATTTAAAATCGCATTCCAGGACTTTTACTATTTCTGTAGGCCTATGGCAACATACTTATTTTCTGTCTAGATTAGGTAAACTGTCGCACACAACATCTGTTTATTTTGGTTCAATCTGGACACTGTAGGATTTCGTTGAACACTGTGTTTTTACTGTGTGATTACTGTATGATTTCGTTGCACATTGGGTTTTTACTTTGTTTATTATGTTTATATCAAAAATAAATTTACAGGTCGACTTTTTTCGAGAACAGTAGGCCTGGTTATTTAAAATGACCCACTTCTTCATCACTTTTAGTTTACTTTCTTCGGTTGTATGTAGGTAAATTCAGAAATGTAAGTGAAACTACAGATAATTAATAGTCTATTATACTGCAATATAAAATATTAAAGCGTGTTTATTTATAAACGTATGCCCTTTTACTTATTGTAATGCAAAATGAAAGGCTCTTCCTCTCAACAGTTCTTGTGTTCTTGAGTACGGTTAAACTGGTGTCAGTTCTCTGCACTGTATGTAATTCTATGGCGTTTACTGCCTCGTGTTACTGAATTCCAACCCTCTGTTCAGATACATAGCCAAAGTGCGCAACATAGTCTGAGTCGCTTTAGATAGCTTCTCTTGACTCTGGTTTTAGCCTATCTAGAGCTGTATCGATCAGCAGATAATGTCCTGGCGTCTTTAAGGCAAGCTCCCCAGCCCAGTATGCCATTTGGACAGATAATTTCTCATCAGCCTCAGTTGAATGTGAAACAATTTGCTCTCGGAGCGAGGCTCTAACGACCTAATCAAGCAATCAAGGCGGAAGAAGATTGCGGTGTGACCTGAACCATCCATCTGCTGCCGCGCCTTTTAATTTCGTTCTCATTATGGGTCCTCTCGATGAATAAATAATAAAGAAATAAATAAATAACCGTATTCCAGTCCTAAGTAAAATTAACATCTAATTTTCTCATCTGGTGTAATTAGTTAAATCAGACGATCCTGGTATGTTCCAAGGGGAGGCATGGCTCGAGATGCGGGGAGTTCAAATGAAATAACTACATTGAATTTATTAGCACGGGTCAATGGCAGCCCTCCCCTGGGCCCTGCTCGTTTAATTTCCCGTGATATTTGCCCGCCTGTCCACCATCGATTGGGCCTGAAATTAACTTATTTTTCAATCAGCCTCAGCGTGCCCCTGGGGTCGTTTCTTCTCACTGTCTCCACCCGCTTTTCTTTAGAGAGACCGATAACCAATTTCACTTGGAAAAAAATCTTGCATGAAATGCGGGCCATCATCAGTAGTACCCGGAAAAAAGATTTGAAAATGGTTTTGATAATTTCTTATCCAATATATGGCCACAGTCGAGTTTACCCCCACCCCCCTCCTATCCCGTAGGCTGTGCTACTGGCTACGATAAGGAAAGGGCAAGTAGTGGTTAAACACTTGCGCAGCGAAATCAATTTGAAACCACTCAGCGTGTTGACATATAAACTCAGGCCTTTGGCCATAGGAAGTAGCGTCAGAATCTTGGCAATTTTCCAGAAAAAATATCTAGATATAGCACTGACCGTGCTTCATACCGGATATTATTTTAGATATTATTGAAGATCAAAGGTTCTGATAAGTATTGCATAAGAGGGACTGCGTTTTTGCTATCGACGTTTGCTATGCAGGTATTTAATAAAACAGTGTTTCAGAGTTTTCTTTTAAAGATCTTATTACAGTATGCAAGTATGGCAATGCCGTATGTGTGTGTATCCATTTGTCTGTGTGTAATGGTGTCTCCTAAAATGGGTATCAATCATTTTGATGGGGATATCATTCACTGTTTGTTTACTCAAAAAACGAAATCACAAAATGAAATCAAATCAGATTTGTGTTGTCACGGTCAGCAATGCCAACCTGTTTATTTTGTTTATTCTGAGACCCACTGGTTACTAACCACTCTGCAATCAGGTGTTTATATTATTTGCTACATGAACGATAAGCTGTTTTCTCTTGCGTGTCCTAATATGGGTATTGTTAGCAATGCATCTTATTGATTTACCTATTAGATCTGGAATTAAGGTTGAATATTATTGAACAGTTCTTTTTTGGACTAGATATGGGTTATGAGGTCTTGGATGTATTTATTTAATGAGTCTGGGTATTAACGATTTGACCCATCTGCAGGTGTGGTTCCAGAATCGCCGAGCCAAGTGGAGAAAGCGGGAGAAGTGCTGGGGCCGCAGCAGTGTGATGGCAGAGTACGGGCTGTACGGGGCCATGGTGCGTCATTCCATCCCCCTTCCTGAGTCTATCCTGAAGTCTGCCAAGGACGGGATCATGGACTCCTGTGCCCCTTGGCTTCTGGGTACGTACAAATAATCTATTTAGTGATGGTTCAAATTATGTAAGACTGATCATACAATTGTAAGAAGATTTATGTATTTCTGCTTCTGGGTGGTGGTAGCTCACTGGTTCAGGCACTTGACTAGTAATCAGAAGGTTGCTGGTTCAAACCCCACCTCTGCCAAGTTGTCACTGTTGGGCCCCTGAGCAAAGCCCTCAACTGCTCAAGATGTGCTCAGTCACAATTGTAATTCAGCTGAATGCTGTAAATGAAATGTATTTTGAGATATTAAGCACATTGGAGTGCTGTATCTCCTAGGCCAATGTTAAAGTCATTCTTTTAATCTTTATCAGTTCAAGGTAAGATGAAGTCAAAAAAAATAATTGGCTTTTCAGTTGGTGTTGTCAAAGCATAATGCACAAACTTTTTTAAATATTTGAAAAAGTTACTGTGCTGTGATCTGATAATCAACCACACTCTAGAAGATTAGGTAGTTAATTCAGTTTATTTTCTTTTAAGGAGCGACTGCAGTACCTAAAGGCCAAGCTTGTCTGCAGTGGTGTAAATTATCTGCAAAGAATCAGACAGCATACAACACTTTAATAGTTTGTTTATGTGTGTATATACTTAATAATTCCAAAAACTCTGTAACCATGTAAAGATGTCCAGCTGAATTTTATTTAACGCTAAACACTAACTCTAGGTTCTAGTGAATTCAGGCAGGTAATTCCATTGCTGCAGACATGAAAACAGCTAAATGTTTCTAGATCTTGTTTAGCTCTGTGGACTGAAAATCATTGATTTGTACTGATCATACTACATTAATTAATCTGTTCTTCTTATGCTCTCTAATATACTGCTAATATTTCAGGAGAGCAGGGCAATATTCATATATGGTTTAAAAGGGCTCAGGTAGAGGACTGTTCTATAGCTTAACCTGACATGTCTTTTGCTGTTTTTCCACCTCTTTACAATTCTCAATGCTTCTCTAACTCAGAAACACCACTGGTCTTTGCAGGGATGCACAAAAAATCCCTCGAGGCAGTGCCGGGTGTGTCGAGCGGGAAGCCAGACGTCACTCAGCAGCAGCAGCAGCAGCAGCCGCCCACCACCAACCTCAAGGCCGACGAAGACGAGGCTGAGGAGAGGCGGAGCGAGTCGCCCATGTCCAAAGAGGAACTGAGGGAAAACAGTATTGCTGCCCTCAGGGCCAAAGCACAGGATTACAGTGCCAAAGTACTGGGGACTGTGCCGTGCGAGAGACTTGAATGCAAGCCAGAGACCACGGGAACAGAGGAGAAGGCCAGTGAACAGCCGGACTTCCGCGAAGAGAACAAGAGCTCTTAGACATGTTTTTAAAGCCCTCGTTCACACAACATGGTGACCTGCTTTACCTTCCCTCTGATCAAACCCATGTTACTTTCTCTTCCCTACTGTCACATACTCTGTAGACAAGCAGGAGTTTTGATCCTGGTAGCAAACAGTCATATCTTTCATTCCACACTTAGATTGGGGGTATTGAAGCTGTTGCAGATGTTTTGACTGATACTGACATTTGTCAACAACATAGACAAGGCATGGTACCCCACTTTTTAGCTTCATTAAGATGTACTTCCCACCAAGTGTCCTGTAGTACCGTATGCTAGTGTGGGGAAACTTTTAGCCAACGACAAGATCGATTTGATGGACGTGAACAAGGACGTGAACCATAGAGTGAACTGATGACATTAAGACCATATCTCACCACAGTACTGATAGAATATCTTTTAT
>JAOYMR010000010.1:4578695-4611590 GCA_025802075.1 Tenebrosternarchus preto | reverse complement strand
TCTCTCTCTCTCTCTCTCTCTCTCTCTCTCTCTCTCTCTCTCTCTCTCTCTCTCTCACACACACACACACACACACCTGGTTTGCTGATCCTGTCCTGCCCTTATTATCGAGGCCTGTCAACAGATTATTGATACACACTGTTAATTCAGTCCTAATTTAATTTAATTTACTTAGTGTCAGTGTAATTAATTTGTTGACATCTGGAGTGATTAAGCCTGGATTATAAGATAAAAGATGTTATATCTCTATCCCATTTTCCAACAGATTTGTGTTCATGATGGTACAATTTTAGACATTCCTCCAGTAGTCATTGGATTATTATTATTATTATTATTATTATTATTATTATTATTATTGTATTTTTTCTAAAACTAAATCACTGGTTTGAACACAAACATGCATATTTCTTGCCAAAAAGCATGAATGAATGTGATATCTGTGTTATCTATACCTGTAACATCTATAGCATCTGCTGCGGTCTGTATTGGAAGGGCTCGGTTAATCTATCTGTAGGGATTTGCAGTTCTGTTTGGGATCATAGATTCCCTCAGGTTTCCGCCATCTGCACTAAGACAAGTTTAGCATTAGTGTGTGACTTGAGGCCAGGCCTGTAAAATAATCACTGCTGGGTTTCACAAGAATTGACTGTTGCTTATCACTGATGCAAAGACTAGCAGGAGACAAAGATCATTTATCTTTTGAGCAAGGAATACATTTATTAGATTTTTTCAAATTGCTTGGAATATAGACAATTGGAAAATAACCTCACTGATGTCTAATACAGTATGCAATGGAATACATGCTATTTATATCTTGGGATGAACTGATGAAAGAGAGTGTTATTTTCAAACTTTGAAGAGAAATTCTAATTCTGATCCAATGAAAAACCCTGAATACATACCTTCCTCATTGTGATAAATAGCAGAATTCACCAAGTTATGTCAAAACAAATATCACATTTGATTTGTGATATTTGTTTATATCTTCATATTGACTGCTGATGTGACATTTGTTTGGAATCAGATACTCCCCCCATGGAGTATACAATCACCAACAACTTTATTACAAAACCAGTTCATTACATACACCTGATCTTATAGGACAATTTTATAGATGTACAGTTACATAGTGCAGCCCCTGTTGGGGTACTGTTTGGGTTGTGGACTATTTTCAATTCAGCAGTGACACTAACATGGTTAGGGGCGTTGCTGTGGTATGAATATATCTGACACTGTGGTTTTCCTGGGGTTTTATATATGTGACAGGGTTATTGCAGAGTTGAGGGTGGTTTGCGAAACAAAAATGTACAGCCAACAGGTATCCTGTCATCAGACAATGGTGGCTAAAGGATCCCTAACACAAATTGTCAATGGCAAGAGATGGGATATAACCTGTAATTATTCAACTACACGGTGTTCCAATGCATTCCAATGCACTCTGGTGAGTGGTACGATGTAAACAGATGCGCGGTACTTCATAACAGACGGGAGCCACATCTCATATTAAAGAGTGGTATTATACTGCCATCTGCTGAAGACTGTTATGATGACATCATGTTAGGCCATGGTCAACATTTTCATTTCTATGTTAAATAAAAAAATACAACGTGCAGTCACCATTATTTATTACTATTATTGCTGATAGTCAACTGCTGCAGAGTTGTTTTGTCCATTTATTTATTAGTCTGGTACATAAAAACGGAAACAGCCCAATTAGCCTAAGATACAAATACTTGTTTCGAAATGGTGTCTTGCTGTAACCTCTTTCGCAGAAACATGACCGAGGATTATGTCCACCTGTCGCATTTTAGGCGTTTTCAATGTAACAGCCTACTTGAAATCAGGTGGCGTAAAAGCAGGTGGCAAGTGGCGCGTAAAACGTTAGAGCTTTAGGAAACGGAAATGACGGCATTTGTTGTTATTCACACACACCCCCCCCTCACCTCGCCATCGTAGCATGGATGGGAATCTCTATCGCCTAGCTACCATCGCAACCCGATACATTTTAGGATTATTGCATTTGCAACCGAACAAATTTCATATGTTTTGGCCAAATATTTGACTTGGGTGCATTTTCTCTATATTTAACATCAATCTTCCAAGATTTAGTGTTATCCCCACGAGAGCACCTACGGGAACGTTTTAACGACTGTTTCCAGGCTATCTGGCTAGCTAGCTAGCAAGTTTGCTTCCATAATCAAAATGGCGGACAACGAAGATGAGAGCAATAATACGACTAGCACTGCTGTAGCAGAGGTTGATCCTCTCAGTGGAGGTGGATCACAAGTGCACGAATCGAGCACAGCTACACTGCCCGCCGAGGGTGAAAATCGCGAGGAAACACGTACCGTAAAGGTGTGTACTGTAACTGGTGAAGGGGGCGGTGAACAAGGCCTGTCAGAGTTGGTACATAGCGGTTCAGGACCTGATGCCAAAAATGTGGATGGCTGCCAGGAGGTGATCGGTCACATTTTGGGCACTGAAGTTTTAACATCTTATGTTCAGACATCTGAAAATGTAGAGGGAGCCATAACCGCTGAGTGTACAACCGTAAGCAGCGAATTCTTAAACGCTCTTGCTCCTGCAACTACCATTATTTATGTTCAACCCGACGGTAGTTTTGTTGAGAGTTCAGGATTGTCAGCCGAAGAGCAGCAGCAGCTAATTGAACAATTATCCAAACAACAGTTAGTCCAAGTCACCGGGAGTGAAGCAGCTCGCATCTTCGAGCAGACTCAGACCGCCAAACCATCAGTTGCCTCCACTCAGAACGTTAAACCAGGGACAATATCATCCATTGACATGCAACAGGTTATAGACCATGTTAACAAATCACAAGTGATCGCTCAGACAGAACCAGCCCGTTCTCACACAGCGGCCCCTAAAATACTGCAAAGGACTGTCACGGCGCAACCGACGTCGTTTATAACGCTTGAGCCAGGAAACTTGATTTCATCAGGAGGAACGCTGACTACAACTATACAACCACAGCCTTTTACTATCGTTCAGAATGCATCCCAGCAGTTACAGAGTGTTGCCAAACAGGTAGCATTGCAACAGTCGCAAAATGGTGCCCATCTGATTCACCAAAAGGTAAGATCAATTAAGTAGATGTCCCCAACTATAAATTGCTTGATACATAGAAATGTATAATGTCTTCACTGTCATCAATCGTCATACCTGTTACCTTTTTTTTTGTATGCCCAATTTCTTTTGCCTTTACAGTAAGTCATTGAAACCCAAATACATGCTGATAGAACTTAATGCATCTGAGTTTAGTGTTCTGTTACAAAATAAGTGTCCTGTTAATTGTTCAGTCATTTAGGCCTGTTTTATTTTTTAACTGAAGTGTTTATATTATTTGTCAATTTGAAAATTACAGGTTGTTAATATTCAAAATATTTCTAAGGTATTATATGTAATTGTCATTAAATTCCCAGCCTGCAGAACCTATCCACATTCAAGTACAGGCACCACCAAAACAGGAAATCAAGCAACGTCAGGCTACTCCCATAACAATTTTACAGCCACAAAGCCTGCCAGTAAGCCAATCCGTGGTGAAAGTCTCAACTGTGGGTTCAGTTAGCACTCCTCAAATTATCCATATTACCCCAGTGCCTGGACAGCAGCAGTATTTCCTACAGAATCCAGGAGAACCCCCTATTCAACTACTTCTTCAGAAGCCAGCTCCAGTCGTGAGTAGCATTTCTGTCCCAATTGTGCGCAAAGTTCAAGCACCTGCCACTGCTCCCAGCCCCAGCCCTGCAAAAAGCCCTGCAATCAAACCAGCCGCTGTTGCCACACCTTCCACGCTCATCTTGGCTCCAACTCCACCCACTACTGTTTCATCACCAACCACAAAGGTGTTGGCTCCACCCACCAAGGTTACTACAGTTGTCACCAAGGTGACAGCTCCAAGTGTTGAAAAGGAAAAGCCTAGGGTCAAGAATCGACAGAAAAAGCCTCAAAAAATCCAGACCCGTTCTGGCCGTGTGTCCAGGCCGCCTAAGCACAAAGTGAAGGACTACAAATTCATCAAGAATGAAGACCTGGCTGAGAGCCACCAGTCAGATTCCGATGACTACTCTGAGATTAGTGTGGAGGATGAGGAAGGTGATGAAAGCAAGAAGAAGGATGATGACCGTTTAAAAGTCCGCAGTAAAGCCTTTAAATGTGATGCATGTGAGAAATCCTACATAGGCCTGGCTGGTTTGAACAGACACTACAGATTAAATCCCACTCATGACAAAAACCAGTCATCGCCTCCAGCCGAAGATGACTCCAAGCCTACAGAGGAACAGCCAGTGACTGAAACCACCAAAACAAGTCCCGTGAAAATATCCACCACTCAAAAAGTTAAGATGTCTCTTCTTTACATAACATGCAGTTAGGAGAATTTAATATTTCATTTCATTAGACCCGTTAAATAGCTTTTTATCTCTTTATCATGCAAATCTGTTTTTAAGAGTGCAGTGAACAGCAGTATCCCCAAATGAACTTTACAACTGATCTTTACAACTTTGCTATACAAACGGCAAATGACTAAATGGGGTGACCCTCATCTCTACAGGTGCAAGCAGATTCTACCAGACAGATAGAACCACGCAGACCTGGAAGGCCCAAGGGTTCTGGCAGACCCAGTCTTCCCAAAAGGCTTGGACGGAAACCCAAGCGAGGACGTCGGGGCCGGCCCCCTAAACACCACGCAGCAGCTCCGGCAGTTACTGTGGAGCAGCAAGCACAGAGACGGAGAGCTCGCCTGACCCAGGTAAAACCTAGATAAGTCCTTTTCAGTGCACTTTAGTTGATTTTGTTTGTAATACAGGTTTGATCTTATTTAACTTTTCAGGATCTCTGTGGATCCCACTAGCATGTTGTTCTATTCAAATGAATTGCACATATAACACCAAACTTGGCAGCTGTAAACAGGTTGATGTTGAGGGTGAAAGGCAGGTGGCCATTAACGACTGAGCTGTTGTTGGTGCTTAATAAGAACAATTAAGGCCAGGTGTCTATTCATATTGTTTGTCAGTTTCTAACTGTAAAATAAGTGTTTGACAGCAACCTGAAAAACAAGCAAAATAAGAAGCTGTTAGTGTCCTGAAAAGGATGCATCAGAATCACATATTAAGAATTTCCTTTAATCTCTTTAGTTTATACAACAATATGATGATGAGGACCTGATTGAGATTGTTCTTCCTCGCCTGGCTAAGGTCATGACTGTGTGGGAGTTTGTCCTCATGAAGGTAACCCATATATATATATTCATCCTTGGCCAAGGACACATAATCAGTCTGAGTACATTGCCAGTGTACACATTTCAAGTTATCTGCTCTACTTTCAAGCAATTGTTTTTGTGTGTTGTATCCAACCTAACAGTTCCTGCATGCATGACATCCTTCATTTGTTGGACACACACACACACACACAAACACAGCTTATGTTATGTATTTAGGGATTGCAATTATATATATTTATTTTCCTTCCTCCAAGGTGGAAAAAGGCCATCCATCAAAGCAGCAGTTTCCCAGTGTATATCGTGAATTTGAGCAACTCTACAGCCAGGTGAAGAAGATGGCACAAGAGCACTTTAATATTGCACCAGCTTCCCGAACAGCTATAGAGGTCAACAACATGGACGTAAGGACCCTGTTGTTAAAATGACAGAAACATCTCATTTGTTCTTGTCACTATAATTGTTTACAGTATTACAGAGTTAAAATCTAACTAGTTACTTGGATAATGGAGCTGGATTCATTACTTACTCCATGTCTCTTAAAGGTCTTCAAATCTCTGGGTATTACTGATCCATCTAGTGCACTGACACTCCTGACCTCCCCTCAGGGACAACAAGGTCTGATTAGGCCAAATCAGGCCACAAAGAGCCTACGGAATATTGAGGTGAACCTATACTGTGTGTTTCTCAAGCATACATCTGATACTGACATTGTAGATGTTACTATAATGTTATTAAGAGCATGTTTAACACTGAAACTGCCTGTAATTAACATTTCATCCTGTTTGTGTTTGATTTGTGTTAGTGTTATTTTGTCATGCTTATGAAATTATTGCTATATAGTCCTGTGAGTAAGATGTCAAACGACTATTCTTTGTTAAAATTTTTAGAATACCAAAATGCTGCCCCCAGCAAAGAGATTCAAAATGGAGAACTGTGGTGGAGAAAAAAATGGTTCACCAGTTAATCAAAATGGTATTCAAAAGGAAGAAGCTAGCGAGGGCTCCACAGTGCTCCGGGAACCCCAAGTAGTCTTGACCCGTCTGGAGAACTTCTCTTCTGGAGCTCTCGTTGATGGTGAAGCCTCACCAAACCCTGAGGCAGCCCCTGAAGCGCAGCCAGAAGAACCCATGGACACGGGCGATGCTCTTCTCAATACGGTGGATTCCAAACCTCAAGAAGACCCTGAAAAAGACCTTTCCGATGTTCTCGCCAGTGATGGGACTGTGGACGTGGCGGATCAGGTGAAACAGCTAGAACAGGCGCTAAGCTCAGACACTGAATATAAAGGTGCCCCTCAGGAAACTGCGGCACGGGACGGGAGCTGTGACCCTCCACAGGTGGTCAGTGTGGGTGAGGCAGGAGCTATGGAAGAACCTGAAGTCAGTCAGGTGACGCCGCCTGCCCAGGCTGAGGAAGAAGCTCCGGTGCTCATCCAGACAGCAGAGGGCCTTGTCAGGCAGAGTGCTGAGGAGCTGGCCTCCAAGGGAATCGTCATTGTGAATGAGCCAGACGGCACCACAATGCATATTGAGGCACCAGAAGGGGTGCCTTTGGAAACTGTCCATGCTTTACTTGGCATTGAAACTGAGAAAAAGACTTGAGGGACTGCCAATTTGTGAAACCCTTCTATAATTCGCCGGCCACTCCAAACAAACCGCATTGTGGTGTTTTTTTTTTGTTTGTTTTTTTTTCCAAGGAACTTTTTATTGCAATTGTTTGTAAATTTGTAAAAACAAAGTATTATTATTATCACCATCATTATTATAGATTAGTGCATTGTTTTGGTTCGGTCTTTGTTAAAGTATGTAAGGTTTAGGAGATTTGACACATAGACCCGTTACCTTTACATTTCGTTATAATAGCTGCCAAAACTCGTATATTTTTTTCCCTCCCCTAGATATTACGTTGTCTTGGTACACGTATCTACTGTCCATGAAGAAATTTGGAACTCTGTATATTTCCACAGGGAGAAAGAAAATTCCAGTACAGCATGATTGATCTGAATTGAAAAGTGCTTGAAGTAGTCAGTACTTGCACATTAATGATTTATGGAAATTAATTTGATAAATGTCAGTACAATTTATACTGTTCCTCAGGAGGAAAAATAAGATGGGTGACATTAAACTAAGTTGGATGAAACTACTCAGAATCAGACCAGAAATTTGAAGGTAAATGAATAAGCATGTCTTAAGTGTCTAAAATCCCAGGTTACCTCTATATAATTGTTTCATTGTTTGTTACATGTTAAATAGTAGTTTGTCCAGTTCAATGGTCGTTTAAAAAGCACTATTTTATTACTTTTTATATAATCTTTGGGCATACTGTGTTTTTTTCAGACATCTCAACATTTGTAATACCAAGGGAATACACAAACTGATAATATTAAAACAATCTTTGCGAGTGCCCTTTTGTAACTGAGACTTTACTTTATATAAGATCCATGTCATTATATATATAGGGTTAGACAAATTAATTGACATATTTTCCATCAAGCTGCATAAATGTTTATGGCTCATACTAGTTAGTAAACACAAATCTTTCATAAGCAAGGATTTTTTTAAAAAATGAAATTTTGCAGATTGTAATGTTTTTGTAGTTAGTGCTCAAATTGTCACTCTGGCATTTTCTGCCTAACAGGCTAATGAAGTTTAATATAGGGTTAGTAACAGAAAAATGGGTTATCAAGTCTAAAAATTCAATAACAGGTATTTGATTCAAAATGGTCACATTTTTAAAAACAATTCACCATGATTATGTAGTAGGAAATGTTATTAAAATCAGATTTTGGAAAAAATGGTTGCATGCTACTCGAGCCCTTTTAGATGCAAACTGACTTCATGTTCTATGATTTTATTGAATTTACAGGTCCAAACCCACCAACAACAAAATTATTGCCAGAATGTACAATTATGTCAATGTATTCATTTACTTAGTTATGTCTATATTGATAAAAAAAAAATCTCATGTTTATGTAGGTTTAAGAAAATATCGAGTTCAGTAATGATAAATTAACATTAGTTCTTTGAGAGCTTGCTGACTTGCTTTTCAATTTTACTTTAACATATTAATTTCTAACATATTTAGAAAATGTACCATAAATGTCATGCCAGAAGTTCTTGGAACCACTACCACAATAGAAGCCTATGCTGTAAGCTCATGTAACTAGTTCTGGTGCCCAAGAGTATGTAACCTATGTTTCATTAGGAATTTAAACATTTTTAGCATCCTGGAAAACTTTTGATCTTTTCCAATTCTATTCTCAATTACTACTCATTCATAAGACAAAAAGCACACACTTCCAATCATAGCACTCTATGACCTGTCTCCAACAGTAAGCTCTCAAGGAGCAGTTTAGTGGAGTCATCAATATAGGGCTGATACAGCCAAGAGGAGAGGTAGACCATGGAGAGATCCGTGCTGGTTGTGTGGGCCAGTTCCCGTAGTATGGTTTGCTTGAGGGCCAACTCCTGCTTGTAAGCATCATATAGTTTGGAAGACACTTCAGCTGCATTGAACAAAGTGGTTATTAGAGGTTAATGCAGGTTTTTTTTTTATCATACAATTGTAATGCAGGTGTAATATTGCAAACTGTTTAATTCAGAAGTATATTGTTATTAATGAATATGTTTCTTACCAAACTGTTGGGTAGACCAAGTATGAAAGAGGGCTGCTGATCTGCCTTTTGCTCCATACTGAAATTTCTCCAGTTCACATATTCCCTTTTCAGCAGAGACCATTTTTTCCATTTTTGTCAGAATGTGAGCCTTAGGTGAAAGAAACATGTGCATGTGCACACTACAAGGTCATCAGTCCAGAAACCTTTACATTTAAGCACAATTAGCATATTAAACAATTGTTTATACACATTTATACTCTGACTTTCTGGTTGGAACTTTCAAATCAAATCATACCATTTTGTCTACAATACTCTGTAAATTGGTGCATTCTGCCTGTAGCTCTTGGCTGGTCTCATGCACTTTTGAAGGAGCTACAGATAAATGATCTCCCTCCATCAACACGTCATTCTTCTTTAAAGACCTGTTCCAAAGACCATTCAAGAGGGTGAAGTTGACAAAGCTAAAGTCACATAGTTATCAGAAAGATAATAATATACAAATGCAGCGTCGTCAATATGCGAAGACCTTACTCTTTGCTTATTTTGGAGTTAACAATCTTGGCTGCGACAGAAGATCCCTCATCACTCAGCCGGTCCCATTTCAGAATAAGGTTATGCCAATCAGCGGCAATGTCCTTTAACTTTCTGGCGCTTCCCGTCAAGTTACCTTTTCTAGCTGCGGTCGGGGTCTCCGAATATTTATCTGATTACACATGATTACACAAATAAATCAATCTACGGTGTAATTTCAGTACAAGTGAAATGTGCGGAAGATTTCTAGGTCATCACCTAGAGGTTTTTGATCAGTTAAATAATCCTGTTTCACCATAGGTAAATATTTTTCTTTTTGCAATATGTTTATTTCTGATTATCCACATGTTTAATACATGAAACAGTCCTTAATTATTGTGAAGAGTGCAAGACTGAGCACACCAGGTTAAGGAAATGTAGCCACATAAGAATAAAGACAACTAGTATAGCATAGATAGGCAACCAAGCCGATGAGCGCTACCTAGAGCGTACCGTAAAACATTGCCCAGATATAACTGATTGTCATTTTAACGACACACAATTAAAAGTATTTCTCCAAAAATGCTTACCATTCATTTCACACGTGACTTTGCCCTCTAAAACACACAAAAATGTAAGGTCTAATACCTTTTATTCTGCTACACGCGTACCCACATTTTTTCCTTGTATTTAGTCATTGGCGGATCGAACTGAGAAACACTTACTACTGCCATCTATAGGAAACAAAACGTTTTTACATCAAATACATATAAATGCTCTTAATTTCTCCTTTTGCCATACGAGCAGATTCCGGGAAATACGATTTTCAAATGAATATACGTTTGTCTATTAGGAAATTATTGTGTGTATATTTTCAAATAGCATGCTACGACGCTTACATTTTTGAAGCATATAATGTAGCTAGCCTACCATAATGAAATTGGTTTCTTTGACTGTATGCTACTTCTTTTCAGTGCCCAAAATTATGAGCTAATTTTTGCATATTGAATTTGGATATAGATGACAGTCCAATTAAGGGTTGTCAGTATACATAGTTTTCAACTCTGGTTTCAGATGCAAATTAACATTACTTGGCATGAATAGCTGCCTTGTATTATTAATGAATAAAAAGACAATTACTATTATATCAAAACAATATTTCCATTTACAATATTTTCTTTCCAACTACAATTTTAGCTGAGTGTATTTTTTTCTCTGCTGTTTGTTTGAAAGAAGAATAAAATCACAAATCATTGCACCTGTTTTGTTAATGTTAAGATGGAAGTGCTTTTGTTCTTTTATTGTAAACAGTTTTGCACAACAACAGACAAATGGCCACAATGTTTTGCTTCATGTCAGCTGTGTGTGTGACACTACGTGCCAAATCACTGCTGTGTGTCCGAGCTTGAGAGGGTGCATTTCTTCGTGTATGTGTGTGTGTGTGTGTGTGTGTACACTAATATGGTGGATCAGTCAGTGTTTGGTGGGTGCCGACTACCACCATGCGAGTGCGGCTGACTGTTGTCACTCATTGTCATGCCATCCTCTGGCTGCAGGTGGTACAGTTTGTACAGGCGCTCAGCCAGCTGGTCGGCTTCCTCCGCTCCTTCACAGCTCCTCTGCCAGCTCTGGGGAATAGCGACAATGCCGTAGTGGGCCCCTGCAATGGCTCCCGCCATGCAGGCAATGGTGTCTGTGTCTCCACCCAGGGCTAAGCTGTAGGCTATTGTCCTCTCCAGGCCACCGTAGTGCTCCGGAAGGCCTTCCCTTGCCTCCAAGCAATGCAGCACGCAGAAGATGGCTGTGGGGACAGACTCCAGAGCAGCAATACCATTCCCTACAGACATAGAAAATGCTCATATGAATTGTGTTCATACTGAGGTTTCTGTGTTAAAGCAAAGCTTCAACACATTTCACAAGCACAGCTTGTAAACTGGACATTATTTATTTCATGTAGCACCATTCAAAAAAACAAGGCATTAAGATAAACAGATGATAAACAAAAAGCAAAGTACTAACCAAGTTCTGATATGACCTCCTCAATGCTTACACTGTTCCGCTCTATAAGCTCCTTGACTTTGTGCAAGCGTGCGCAGTATGGAAACTCCGCTAAATTAAGCCTGCAAAAAAAAAATACAGTTGTTTATTTTTATTTTAATAAAACTATGGAGCTATTTAGTAGTACTATTCAACGACCCATTTCTGGGAGGTACTGCACAAAAACAAGCTCAATATAGCCCTTTCCCCCTGATTTAGTCACTAAACCAGATTTTCACAGTAAGGCTTAATCAATAATATGAAGCCAGATACCCAATAGCTAATTCTACTGAAGCTTTGGATCAGAGTGTGCATCCATCAGTGTGGCATAAAACATGTGTTCTTACTGCATTCCTTTGTCTTAGTCTGTATAGTAATAAATGTGGACAATACTGTGCACACTGCAGCTTACGCAAGTTCATCCAGTGTCGAAAGTCATGCTACAGTTATGCTTTGTTTATATCTGCAGTTTTATTCATGTATTAAAATGTAGAGAAAAGAAAAAAATGGAAAAAAGTCACTTTGTTTAAGCAAAAATGTCTTCTACTAGTTGGCTGTTATAAAGGGTAAAAGGCACAGACTTTAAACAGGCTACATGTTGTCTGTTTATGCAGAGAACCAATGTATTAGTCTGAGTGCTTGAAAGAAAAAAAATCTAAATTCAATGCAATGGGAAACATGTCCCATGATCTGCCTGATTTATTCCAATTTCAATTGCTACTCTTTAAGAAATTTTAACAGGATAATGTTATTAATCAGAATAAAAGGATGGTGACTACGGTATATTGCATTGCAAAAAAAAGTAACAGATAAACAGTTTCGTACATACTTGAGCAAAATGACCACGTTTTCTCCTACATTTGACTGACTTTTAGATCAGACTCTTCTGTAACTTAACCTGCCACAGCACATCAGTTGTGTGGGATAATATGTCAATTCAATTTAAGTGGTTACATGTTAAACACATCAAGAAGTCATAACAACTTTAAGCATTGGTTAAAACCAAAGTTAGTGCATTAACCCAGGGATCTAAGCTTAATGGCAAACCCTTCTGAATTATGCCATTCAGAAATCATTTTAGTCTAAATTAGACATCAGTCACCATCAAAAATTTACATTGTTATCAATTATATGAAAAAAGTCACATTAATGAGATAAGCACTCACGCTTTAGAATCACGCTGGGCTGTCTCATCTGTCTCTACTTCCTCCATCTCTGAGATGAGTTTGGTGATGAATTCCTGTGGTAAGGCCAGTGTGCCCTGCAGGGACAGGTGGACAGCAAGGGCCTGCAGCACAGCTCCGTTGTAGCCCAGAGAGCAAGAGTGGGTGAGCATAGCACCGAGCCTCGAGTACTGCAGGTGACCCAGCGGGAGAGAGAGAACAGAGAAATGCTTGGAACTGATTTGTTTTTTGTTTTTTTTGTAACAGAATTGAATATTTAAGATATTAAATCTCTCAAGATCATTACTGAATGTTCCATGTTTTACATTCTACAGGTGCTGATGGAAGGAATATAATGACAGTTTGTGATTATGCTAATTCATCATTTAGCTACGTACCCTCCGTACGTCAGCAGCATTTTTAAAAGCAAGAGCGAAGGGTGCAGCTCTCATTGCTCCACCATTCCCAAATGACCCGCGCCCACTGAACTGAGCTCGTGCTGGCTGAAACACGTCGCTAAGTTGAGGCGACGCAAGTTTTCGCAGAACTTGGACGACTCCAGATCCATAGCCACGGCCTGGAGCAAGGCTGTACTCCTTTGCAAATCTACGATTAAAGTGATACGAAAGATTATGTACATACATGAAGAAACCGCAAGCACTATACGAACTCAAGTTTCACTGACATTAACACAATTTCTAAAACTACCTGCGAGCCATGTCTTGTTCGTCAAATCCCGTCCTGGTCAACAGTGAATGGGCAACGCAGCGCATCATGGCTGTGTCATCACTATACTGCAGTATACCTGAGGAGTCGTATACATGACAGTAATGTCTTGAGACCAATTTCTTAACAGCATAAAAGTAAGAATTCACATTAGCACTCTAAAGATATACACAAAATGTAAATTACCCGTGTGACGTCAGCCGCTCGTCCATTTGGTGTACCTTCCAAATGTTTGTATGTTTTAACTGGTCAAAAGGCCTTCACGACAGTTTTATCAGACAGCTGAGGCACGCTGTCGCATATTCACATGCATGTGACTAATAGAAAAGAGCTTGCGAGTGCTTACCATCACCTCGTGTGTCATCATCCAGTCCGCTAAGATGTTGAAGAACACGATCAAGAGGGACATCTTCAGCTCCTTCAAATTCGCCGCCTACACAATCTCCCAGAACAGCACCAACGAGAGCACCACGGAATCGGGACAGCGTTGTTACTGGTCCCCCTAAAGCAGCTATCTTAACGGCGCTCGTCATTCTCCCGCTAATCGCTTAATCAAAACACCTCTCTTTGAGTTTATGTAGTCGTTTTTAATAGCTATTTATACTGCAGTCTACATTTGTAAATGAACCGCTGTGAAGTGCGTCGTGACATCTGTGATCCCCTTCCTGTGTCATTGTTTAACCTGTTTATTTACCGGAAAACACCAAATATAAGCATCAATATAACGACATTTACTTGTTCTTACATTTTTACATTAGAGAAGATTTTATTTAGGAAATTGTTAAGAGCTCGATTAAAAAATGCCACTACGACTAAATCACAATCTCATTTTTTTAAATGTAATTACTGTGGCGTAGCTATAACAGCTATGCACGTCTAGAATATGGATTATGGTATCGTAACGACTCCATAAAGAAGCCTTACGAGCAACGAGTGCAAACGTCATCAATGTGCTGCATACACTCGGATGTTTTGAACATACTGAACTAGGCGGGTTCATTCGAAATTCATCACATGAATATAGCTAGCTAGCGAGGTTAACGAGTTTGAATGATTTCCATGGTGACTAGCTCATGTTAAGTTAGCTACAGCTTTTGCAAAGTCATATATGTTTCGTAGAAATGCCCTTAATTCGCGTTATATAGTGTTTGCTTGCCAGCAAATGCGTTTGGTGGTGTTTCGAGTTAGCTCGCTAGACAACCTAGTAATCGCGTTTTGTTTGTGAACAGTGACCACTAACACGAATTCAGTCTTTAATTCTCCGTGAAGACTGGTTTAATACCATGAATACCTGGGATCTTAATCCTTACTCGGTGACAACAGCAGCCAAAGTCTTGGCGAGATGCGTTACGTCGGATACGGTGTCCGAGGTGAGCCGATTGCATAGTGCTCCAATTTGCAAACCAATTTGCAATGGTTTTAAAAATTAAGGTTGTATATTCTTTTCCCCTTACAGAAAGATCTTGACGCTATTCCCCGGCAGCGAGAGATTTTTTCCTCTCGTATTCTAGAAGTTGAGCAGCTGAGTAGAATTAAGCACGAGCTTGACCAGGTTGGAGAATAAAGTATATTCTTTTGCTGCATGCCGCTTCAGTATTTATTAGTTTCATACTGTTTAAAATTAAATCTAGTGCAAGGTTTATAGGGTACCATGAATGTGCTTTTTTTTTTTTTTTAGGTGAATTTGGATATGGAGTTGCTAAGACTTGAGAAGGATTATGCAGACGTTTCTCACAGTTATTATCTCAGTAAGTGCTTGCTCAATTGCCCTTTTGGTGCCCTAAAACCATAGAATATTTGTGTTGAAATATTCAGGATCCTTTTATTTTGTATTTTCAGGTAAACGGTTTGCCTCCTTACAGCAGTTCACATCTCATCTTCAGGAGGTGCTAAGAGAACAGACAAGTTTCCGACAAAGGCTTATGAAACCTCTTTGTCAGCAGAACTTGCCTATACAGGCTGATCTTCATAGGTCAGAGAGCTTGGTTCAGCATGCCATTTCAGTGGTGGTGTCTAGAGTGATCCACACTAATGTTTTATCTGCAACTTACTTGTGTAACAATGTTAAAGGACAATTGGTTGAAGTCCTGGGCCTATGAGAAAGTAAAGACTGGGTGAAGTCAAATGTTTGGACACATCTGCTCTGTTTATTTTTCACTAATTTCTACATAAAAAAACTGACCATATCAAACCAATGATTAACACGTGTGCGATTATGCTGTGATTGTCATTATTTATTTATCTTAGATTTTACACTCTTTGAAGCAGCCACCCTTTGATGACTGCTCTACACGCTCTTTTTGTTCTCTTAACCAGCTTCATGAGACAGCCACCTGTTGTGCTTTTCTGTCAGGCTTGAAATGTCACATACTCAGAAAATGTAGAGGGTGAGGGACTTGGTTTCTGAAAGAAAACTATTTGCTGAGGGTGCTTCTGAAATATTGTGCGTGTATTTTGGAAATAACTTCATATATAGTGTAACACCTTTTGCAATTTATATTTGTCTTAGAAACACAATTATGCATAGTCCTTAAAATGCTTTTGTTACTATTAAAACCATACATTGTCAGGCATGTCCAAACTTCTGACTGGTAATGTACCTGTTCTAAAAAAAAAAAAAAAACTACTTGAAAACATTTCTGTAAATGACCGTAATGCTGCAAAAATATATTAATTTATGTAATTGTTTTTGTAGATATGTGGTTGAACTCATAGGAATGGTTGTGGAGTTCATTGAAAATTTGGAAATGAAAATTAAGATGGTCCGCTCTATTCCATCCACTGATGAATCTTTAAATAACCTGGTAAGGACTGTTATTGACTGAACAAGTAGCACAGCTAAACTGGAATTCTATTTGGCATGTGTAACTATTATTGTGTGCTAGTTTTGCATGGCTACAGCTTTTTTGGCTATGCATTTTCTTTACCATAGGATTGTAATGTTTGAGCTGTCTGAGCATGGTGCTTTTAAATAAGCATCATCTAAAAACATTTTTGAAGATATGAAGTGTTCCAGATATGAAGAGAGAACTTTAAATCCCTGTGGATTTTATATGAAAATAATTAAATTATTGGTATTAGCCAGTACTCAATTTCCGTATCAGTAGTAGAAAAACGGTATTGTGCCTTGTGTTTCATAGAGCATATCAACCTTTTATAATTTTGCTAATTTGATTTTACTTGCTTTTTATGCAATTTACTTACTGAAATGCATCTCTAAACTGTAAATAGGCTAGGAATCCATTTATGCTTTTCCCCACAAGAATCAGTCACTACAAAAATGAACTTGGGGAGCGTACCTGACTACTTGTATATACATCTTGCTCTTCAGCAGACCCGTTTTGCTTTTTAACTGCATGTCAAGATTTACTAAATGCAAACAAATATGTATTTATTTCCCCATCAGAATAATGCCATCAATCAGCTACTGGCTCTCATCACCGAGGTGGAGAGTCTGACCAAGCAAGTCCTTCAGCGGCGGGGCCAGATAAAGGACAAAGACTCGTCTAGTTAAGAGAAAGTGAACTTCAGTGTGAATAAACATAACCATTTAACATTCTCCAGTTTAAAATGGTTCGGGGGGTGGGGAGTTTAATCAGACGTGCAACTAAATAAAAATGTTTGTGTAATTGCTACTTTATTCTTATATCTTTAACATTTTTATGAATTTGGGGCTTTCTGTTTTCTGAGGATTTCTGTTGACCACTGGGTCTTGAGATGGGCTGAGAAGAAACAAAATCAAGAGTTACACTGAGAGTTAAACACATGTTACATATCAGTCTTTATAAATATCTTAGGTTTAAATTTATATGCAGTACTGTGCAAAAGTTTTAGGCTATCATCAAATATGTTATTTTAGTAATTGTATAACAGCCATGTAAAAGCATTTCTCAGTCTCTTTTTGAAGATACAAACAAAATACAGGTAATATGTACAGAAACAATTTTCAGAACAAAAGGGCTTCTACAGGCAAAAGTCAGTATTCAATGTGACCCCCGTTCATACTAAGCACATCATGAACTCTAGGGGATACTAACCTGAAGTTTCCTGAAGTAATCTGGTATATTATGCCAGGTTCTTCATTACTCAGTTATAAGGGGAGGACATACTACTTGCGACTGTAACCTATAGAAGCTGTTTATTCTGGTTTTTAATACTGCAATCAAATTTAGTGTATTCTATTCTAATAAACAAATAATTGTATATGGTCATTATACAATT
Source organism: Tenebrosternarchus preto (assembly GCA_025802075.1). NCBI lineage: Eukaryota > Metazoa > Chordata > Actinopteri > Gymnotiformes > Apteronotidae > Tenebrosternarchus > Tenebrosternarchus preto. The sequence continues at coordinate 4,594,078 of JAOYMR010000010.1, read as the reverse complement.
GCTAAATCTAAACAAATCTAAACAAATCTATTGGTGCCCTAAGACTTGTGCAGTGCTGTTATATATGTAGACTCTGAAAGCTTAATGCATACATTTTCTATATTCATAACAGTATACTTGGTTATAAATTAGTAAAAGATAGTTATGCAGGATAAATAGGTGTAGTTATAACCATACATTTATAACATCCATCTCAAAGACACAGCAAAGTAGTGCAATATTACTGATTAGTAATACCTGACTCTCAGTGCTGTTTGTTGATGCTGATAAACTCCTTATTGAGTTTTTGTGATCTGTAACACGAAAACAGATCATTAGGGCTGAACTATAAATAAATGGATGTAGGGAAACACGAAGTGCTTGTTTGGGTTTCTGAACCTTTGAATCTTTCCTGCAGTAGAGCAGCCATGGCTGAGGTTGCTGGCTGGCCCTCTTGTCCTAGCAGCTTCCTCTGATACTGCTGCTGAAGTTCCAGCTCGTCCAGTAGCAATACACACTCTGTGATTATGCTTTTCCTGCAGAGCTTCTGAATCTACAGACCAGCAGGACCAGAGACACACCGATTACCCTCAAAAATATGTGAACAAGGGGCTGTTGCCTGTACAGTAAAAATGCCCTCAACCATCACACTTAACATGTTGATGTACAGCATCCGAACCTGGTCTGTTATCTTGTGGACCATGCCCTCGTCACCTTCCAGACTGTAGCCACAGCTTTTTATCAGTCCCTCAATGTGCCTTGAAAACGCAAGTCTTTGTCTATAACTTTAAATGTGCATGGTTTTTATGCAAATTATCTATAAATTAAGAAGCTTGCCTTCCAAAGTATATCAGGGTATAGCAGAGTGTAGGGGCATATAGCTTTATTATCATCCTTTTTGGTATTTATTGTAAATTACATCTATTCAGATTTTTAGATTACCATCAAAATTGAGCTCAGACCTATGAACTTGTGGGTTGGGTTCCAAGACATAGCGCTCCTGCAGGAGATTTTGTAGCTCAGGACCTTTTACCCCTAAGATCTTCAGGGTCTGGCAGGCAGCGACACGCACGCTAGGCTCCTCCTCGTGATGCAGTGCCCACAGCAAGTGCTCCTGGAGTGAAGGCGTCAGGCAACCAATTCTCCCCAAAGCTGATACAAAAGTATGACTTAGAGGAGAAGCTCACACAAAGAGCAAGTCTATGCAAGGGTTCATTTTCATGTATGTTTTGAGACCTGAGTCAGGCTCACCATTGATTGCTACTTCCTTCACCTCACATGATGGGTCATTTTGCATTAGCTCAATAAGCTGATTCAGGATCTGAAAGGGCAAACTTGCAATTACAACTGTAAAATTCATTCACATTTATACCTTTGTTTATATAATTGGTATTATGAATTTAACAATTTCTAAGTTTTTTGTAGTAGCTCGTTAGGTTCTCACTGTCTTGTCTTTCATCTGGAGAGAAGCCGCAGTCAAGCAGGCCTGCTTGCGTACAACTATAAAATCATCATTCAGGCAGTGCAAGAAAGGGGGCAACAACTTGGCTGTCATTATCTTTAGCTGACCAATAAGAACCAATGCCTCCACACGCTGTGAAAATGGACCTTTATCCAGTTTGACTCTGACAAAAGAATATACATAATATTAAAACCAACTACATCCAGATTGTCTATCCAGATTATTTAGTCTATTTAAAGTGAAATCCACATTAGCTCACCTTTTAAAATAATTGTCAGTTTGATTTTAATGGTCGCAACATACAGTTAAAAGAAAAATAGTAGGATTTTTCTGTATAGTCAGAAACGTCCTTATTGGTCATGTGATTTCAGATACCTTAGCTCATCATGTATGACAATGCCCATTCCCAGTTTTCCCAGAGCATGTACTGCAGCCTGACGCACCACACCACTCCAGTCATTCCACATCAGGTAGATCAGTTTGCTGGTGATATCCTAGGTAAGAGTATCACTTGTTTTCTTTAGGGCTCTTATCTTGAAAAAATACATTTAATGCACAATATATTTAGCTTATTCATCAATAGAATTTTTACTTTGGTTTGAAAGTACCTTGTTTATTGGACAATTGAGCTGTGAAATGATGTTGCAGGCTAGGACTCTGGTTGTCCAATTTTCACAATTCAACTCCTCTGCCAGCAGAGAGCGCACTAGGGTCTAAGAAGGCAGTTCATCTCAGTTTTGAGTAAGCTGATATAAGACAATTGTGAGAGAATGCAAATGTTCATCTTGATGTCACAGCCCCTTTATGACTAACCCAGAGATTAACATGAGCCTTAAAACCGATGAATATGTACTGCTTTTTAAGTAGTGTAGTCATTCCAATGAAATAATGTCACTCAATTTTTTTGTGTGTAATCAGTTATTTAGTACAACCTTTTACATTAAAATGCTAAGTGAAAAGATTCAGCTGTTCAAAAGTTATACTTACTTAACCTGTAAAGTACACATATATTCCTGAGGGTTGGCCAGAAAGCTTTGCTGAGGTACTTACTGTCTTTCTACTAATGTTGACTAGCAGAGTAGCAGCCTGCTGTTTGTCTGATGGGGTACTGCTGGCAAAGTGCTGAGAAAGAAGCCTTTCTATGACAGCCTGACTAGCCTCACCCTCTATGGCTAGACACTGTGCTGCAGCCCAGCTGTCTGCTCCTATTCTTGAATAATCTGTGGTACCACACAAAAGTGCAATCATTTATCAGACTGATATTTATAGAAAAACAAACACTGAGGCATAATGATTCCTGCTACATTACAGGAGACCATGTAGGGAACTTGGCATGGGGCATCTACTGTAGATTGCTTGGCCCAGTCCTGTTTGTTGTCTGCTTACCAGTCTCTGCACTCACCTTGGCAAAGGATGTCTCTGAGTATGTCTCGTGCATGGGCACTGGGTCTACCCATGGCGTACTGGCACAGAGCGGCTGCCATCTGAATGGTCCTCTCTGAATCATGAAGAGCAGCGAGAAGGAGAGGCTGCAGTTCTAAAGGCACTGCTTCTATCTCCCAGCCCCTACTACGCTGATCTAAACATAGATTGTTGAGACTCAGTCACTTTTGGGTTTGTCACTTCACCTAAAAACAAATTAAAGCTTCATAGTACTATAATATTTGCACATTTAAAATGTTGATTTCTTTAATAGATCTTGTCTATTACTATTTGCAATATTGGCATATGGGTAAAGTAGTTTTAAAAGCACAGAACTGAGATAATTCAGTATTCTCTCTCAAATTGGCTAGGTCAAGGACTCGATTATACATCCGCAGACAAACCTGCTTTAATGAGATCCAGTTCCTCTGGTGGCCTGTTAACTGCAGCTGATGTACAAGTAGCAATGGCCACCAGCCGTTCATGGTGGTGCAGATCAGTGAGAGCCTTCTTCAAGCCCTCAACAGTCGCACTCTGCCACTTAGCTTCTAGAAGATGAGTACCATGTTCAGTTTTCTCCAAAAGCATAACCATCAGATATCTCAGCATTTCAGTCACTTAATACTTCACATATATTAATCAGCGGTGAACCTCAAAGCCTCCATTCTGCTCCAACAGCTGATTGAACAGTGCAAATTTACTGAGAAAAAAGGCAGCATAGTACATGAACTCACTAATCTTCCAGGCATCCATCCACTCCTCCACAGCATAGCGGAGAGATGAACGTTCTGGCAGGGGACTGCAGTAGGCCTTCTGTCTGGGCACCTCTGTTTCTTGTCCACTGTAGTCAGGAGGCCTGAGCCCCAGCTCTGTGGCATAGTCAGCTTTGGTGGGCAGATCTACCCATCGTCGTGCACCTTTTGCCCTATTGCCTATTCCTACGAAGAAGAAGAAGAAGAAGAAGAAGAAGAAGAAGAAGAAGAAGAAGAAGAAGAAGAAGAAGAAAACAAAAACAATGTCCAAACTGAGAAGATAAATAAATACATACTAAAAATATATCCCCTTCACGTTAACAAATGCTGTGGCCACCAAATGTGCCTGTGCAGATTTCCACGAAACCTTTCATGAAACCTTTTGCCTAAAGGTTTCATGAAAAGGTCTTGCAGATATCCACTGGAAAGTTCAAAACATCTTTACACAGCACTTTAACTTTGAGAAGGTGCCTGAAACACAAACCATCAGTCATACCAACGGTTAGGGAACCTGTCCACTTCTCGGGACCACAAGGAAACAAATCCTGGAGATTTTTATGATACTCCGAATTGTTATCCATGATGATGCGGTCTTCATTCTTTCCATCTTGTTGATGCACTTGTTTGGCTATTCCTAAAAATCGGACAAACATACAAACAAACTCACAAGCAGTAATTCTAAATGACTAGTAACTTGAGTACCGAGTAAGTTGCATGAACAGTACCAGAATTTTCTAAATCACAATCCTCCAGGTTTAGCCCTGAAATTTTCAGTGCTGTATTAAGATTCCATATACAGTTAGAACTACATTTTGTTTACCTGAATAGAGCTCCTGTGCAAAGTCATTTTCAGTGTGATACACATATTTTTCAATGCGTGGGTTCAGACTGTCTTGTAGGCGAGGGGGCCTTGGGGTCTTCATATGTTTAAAAGTCACATCATTTGCTGTTTTATTGAACCCACCTTTCTCATCTGTGCAGGCTGGTGAGACAAGATAATCCTGCACCCTGCGAGGAAAACTTAACTGCAGACACTTTAATAAACCACAAAAAATAAAACACTGTGCATAGTGACATGTTAAGATCTAATAACATTAGATTAATTTTTATTAATTCTCAATTATTAATAGGGTGTAAACAATTATACAGTAAACCAGTAATGGCTTTTAGTGGTCACACACAATGATTTAAAAAAAGCATTAAGTAATGACTGAATAAACCCTGTAATTGACTGACCTGTAATAAACTGGTAGCGGTGTCTCAGCCTTACTACTCTGTAGAGCTCTGGGTTCTGGACTGCATTTGGGTACTTCATAGAACCCACAGAAATCTTCCTCACACATGTGCTCATCAGTTACCAGGTCTGTGGCACTGGCTGACCCATACCGAGATTTTAGCAGCGACTGTAGGCCTGCCTTGTACTGACTTTTTCTGGGAATCTGCTGGCTGACAATCCACTGGGCAGTAGTCTTGGTTAGCTTCTTCAATACAAACTCATGCCAATTGTCACTCATGCTCTGTCCATCCTGATCGCCAGTAGTTACCAATTTGAGGCAACTATATACATTTGAGTGGCCTCTGAACCCTGTTCTTTTACAGGAGTCCAACACTCTGCCTTGGTGACCAGGAACTGTCAAACACTCCTTGGTGGTTGCTGAACTGCACTGTGTGTTATGTAGTGGTGGCAGGACTGCTGGAAAAGGCACTACCAAGTCTCTCACATTCTCCTGAGCTTTGGGATGGATGTGGCATGGTGATAATTTTGTTTCTGCTTTCTTGATGCTTTTAGATCTGTTAGCTGGTGCCAAAAGGCCCGAAGTACAATAAAGATGGCTGAAGTCTGCTTTGCTATATGGAATTCCATTCACTCCCATCTCGTACATGACATCTTGAGAGAAAGATAGGCTCTCGGAGAGATTACTGACAAGATGTCTGCAGACACACTGACCTCTGCTTGAATTATAATATTCCATTCTTCCTTTTGGTTGCTGTAAATCCATTGGGCTTAGTCAAGTCTCCTGGTTTGGAAATACGGAATAAAAATTTCAAAAATGGTCAGAAACGGCCACTTGAGGGTGATATTTAGGCCAAGTACACAATTATCTGGGGCAACCAGTATAAAAGCATCAGAAACCAAAACTCAGCAAGAATCTAAGATTAGGCAAAAGTCAATACTAAACCATTTCTTAAGTGTACAAGTGTGCAACGGTCTCTTAATTGATTAACGCATATCAAGTTGTAGTGATGGCTACAAAATTTGCATGGAAATGGTTTTCCCATTCAACACTAACAACTAAATAAAAAAGCTAAAATAAAAAACATTCTGATTTTCAATGGCTAATAAACTGTATATTTAGCGTCTAAACTTGATTGTTCTTTGTAAACTTTGATTTGTACTTTATTCTGTCACGATGCGGAGAACCCCCCCCTACTGTTGTTCTCCGGTAGTGGCAGCAGAGAAGCACATGGACGGTTAATTATTGTTTACATCCGTTAATATACGTTGTCCATGCTTTCCTCAGGTGCTGAGCATTATATACTGATTAGCTCACCACCTGAGGGTCATTATGTATTTATGTTTCTGCCTATTTAAAGGCACAATTTTGTTCAGCCCTCATTGGTCTTTCAAATCGCTGGGCCTCTTTCGTTATAGCTTTCTTTTCACTTCGGTTTCGTTATTGTTATGTTCATTAAATACCGTGACATATTCTTGTTTTAATATCCCGTAGTCTTTCATTTTGTTTCTCTAAACTTTAATTTCAGTAACCCATTATTAATATCATAACTTCAATTCAAAATAAATTATTTATTGGCAAATACCTTACTCTGGTGATGGATCTCAACTTGTAGTAAAATTTATTCTTATTCAAATTGTATTCTTTATTCACACACACACACACACACACACACACACGTATATTCCCTTCCTCCGAGGTGCCCAGCCAGATGTTAAATATGAATACGAAAAGGATAGGTGACAGTCATAGCAAATAGCAACAACAAGGTTATCTTCTTCCTGTTGACGTAACTAATTAGACATGACCTATAGGACAGTGTATGCTTGGTGGCCCTTTTCTCGAGCCGCCTTGATTTGCGCCTGCATCATTATGCCTCCTTATTAGCTTCGGAACGTTAGGGTTAGGGTTTGCAAATTATAAACCTTTTAAAAATGCTTACAAGCTGCAACAAGATAAAGTCTCATTGAGAAATGCATAATGACTGTTGTTTACCTTCTCACTTCCCCAACCCCGTTGATTAACAGAGTCAACCATCTGTTTCATAGCCTACTCGCTACCCACTATGTGCACAAAATTTGTACAAGTGTTAGACCTATCGCCCCTCTAGTTCTTTAGGCTTATTCAGCAAATATTTCCAACGCCGAAGGTCATGTGCCTTTTCTTTCAGTGCTTTATTTTCCTTGATTTGCGTCATCTTTATAGGAGCCTGAATTTGTATTAAACAGCCTAGCATTTTGCCTGCATTGAACTAGTGTTCATCGTTGCATTTTATTTGACCCCTGCAAGTAAATCTTCTAGCATATAACAACAACAGCAACAATAATAAATTATTATATTATTATTATTATTTTAAAATAAAAATTGCACTCACCTCATATTCATGAGAACTGAATGACTAGAAACAGTCAGCTGGGGGTCTCAAGAAACTTTTTCACTGCTTTGTGCTTTTAAGTTAGCTATTTTAAATACTGAAGATGCAGGTAACGAACACCGAACTATGCTAATTTACTGACAAGGAAAGTCAAAATTGTGAAAAGGTGACGATCGTTGCAGGAATGAATTGGACTGCAAAACAATGACATTTAGGCCAGTAAGCCCCAAATAATGTTGACCATTTTACATGACAAGACCTTTTCTCCATTGCAACCAGTAGTAAATTGTTTCTGTTGCTTAGTTTGTCACCTTAGTAATGTTTGCGGGGTTTGCTGTACATAGCCTATAAGCACACCACAACCCAATTAGTTGCTTTATACTTGGGATTACAAGATTGGAAAAAAAACTCACCAACTGTTTATAAGTAGATTGCCATTAATTTCATTTTACAGCCGTGGTCGTAGACTTCAGCTGGGTAGTCGATGCTTGAATTACACAAGCTTAATGCTGACGAACTGAATAGTGAGACAGCAAAACGAATATTTCCCCCCATCTGTTTTCACGCAGAGGAAGTGTAATGTTACAACCTTTATTCTCTAACCAATATTTTTCAATAGTTCGATGGTTTGGTCAACTACCAAAGTAAGCTGACTGATTTTGCACGCTTGATGACACACGTTACTATGGCGACATAACACACCTGAGAGAGCAATGGACGGAGTGAGGAAAGATATGGCCACAAATAAAGAAGGCCTGGGACATTTGTTTGTCTAGACAAATTTATTTTGGGAATTCTTTTTAACAGTCACGGCCAATTTAGCAGCAGTATTTGACAGGTCTTCAGATTGCTTTTATTTGCTCATAACCATAACCAAATAATTTTGTTGGGAAATTATGTTGTAACCAAGCAATTTGCTTCAAACTATGATAAAAAATTTTTAACCAAATGAAAACGCTGCTATCACCAGTAGTGGTATTTTTTTTTAACCTAGTCACTTTTATCTTAGGTGATGACAGAGAATATTCCAAAAAACACACAAATGATACAACATAATAGTGAAGGCCTGTGCAGACACAGTCATCTCTTTTTATTGCATTTTGTAGGCTACAGCTCATTTCAAAATAAATTAGCCAAGGTCAGACACTGGCATATCCAGCCACTGCACTGTCTGTTCTTTTTTTTTTTGAGCTGGCATACACGACATTGATAGGCTGCTAAAAGTGATTAGATTCATAAGACAATTTAACGTTAGGTCTCAGAGACAGGACCCAACCATCTTAGTTGGTTACACAACTTAAACATGGGCAGTTTTAAATGAATAATGCCTGTTTGTGGCTTATCAATTTAAACAATCTCAAACTATGTAGATAAACAGCCCAATAACTCATAACTACTCCCGATTAGTGTTGACAGGCATGCCTGTGCATGTGTAAGTCTATGAACAAACTTAGTTACCATACAACATTCTTCCTTTATAGCTAGGGTCTACTCAAATATAAATGTTGTAGTGTTGAAACTCCACATGCTGCATGATAGCGCTAGTCGTAGCTACGTAGCATTTTTTTCTTTTTTTAAAGCAACTCATAATACAACACAAAAAAACTTTAACCCATGGTGACTAGCTGTTCTACACAGCAACACTGACTACACATGTGAATATATGTTCAAGGTTGTTCTAAATCGTTTAATTAAAAGTGATCCTTGTATAAAACTGTGAATTTTGGATATACAAAGTTCAAGGTTAAATTATATGTTGTGTTTTATACTACATGGCAGTTCCCTACTTCCCTTAAGACAAACTTTTTTCAGCCATGTTTTCTTTCTTTCATTTGAATTTGGTTCCCTAACACAATGCTTTTTTTATTAGGTGCACCAATAAAAGGTTTAAATATATTTTTTACTATATGCCCTTTGAAGAAAATATTAGATATTTTGTGGTACAAACATACAGTTTTCTTGGTACACACATATAATTCAAAATAATTTGAAGCTCTTCATGTGTTTGATATCTGTTCATTTAAATTAAGCCCTTGGGCTTGAAATGCTACTTGAATGCACAGAACAAAACTTGACAAAGAAGTTCAAACACAGATCCCAGAGGCGTTTATTGATCCCACTTTTAGTTTTCACCTGTATTGGGTGTTAAAGCAAGACAAAGTTTACCAAAGTGCATTGCTTCAATTTCAGCCTTTATCGATTTGCAAATCCTCACATATTATTGGCCCAGTTTCCTCCTAGTTCAGCTTTGGTATATATCAAAGAGATGATGTCATACTGCTTACTTTCATATATTTCTCTGTTCTATTAAAGTCTTCGCACCTGCCGTTTTCAAAGGGAAGTCTCCAAGCAGCAGGAGCCCCTGCGGATGTAGTACCTCCGAGCTTCTGAAGGGTCCCCACAGCCCTCAGACCTGTGCACAATGAGCACGGGGAAGAAGCGGGCGTCCTGGTAGTTGGGTGGGCTGTCGTTGAGGGCCAGCTGGCTGGAGGATGAACGGCTGCACCTCTCATCCGGACAGCAGCGCTCAGTCAACGTGCTGCTGTGGCTCCGGCCCAGCTCCTCGGTGCGCCCGGAGCCGTACATGCGGCACAGCGAGAAACGAGAGGTATCCAGAGACAGGTGCGAGTGCAAAGTGTGGCGAGAGAAGATGGAGGAGCAGCTGGAGCTGACGGTGACCCGCCGCCCTCTCCCGAGCTGACGGCATTGCTCACAGTCACGCACCAAAGCACCATAGCCCTGGGATCGGTGATCGTCCAGCGGGAGGCCGTTGGAGGACCTGCTGTCACCCTGCGGCGACCTGGAGTCCCCCAAGTTCATCAGCATGGCCTCTGAGTAGCTGGGGATGAGCTGGCGGTTAGAGCGAATGTGCCATTCTAGCTCAGTGCTTTCAAGAGTGTCTCCTCCTGGGATGCTGCACCAGCTGTTCCTGGCGGGAACGGGTGTGACCTCTTCTGGAGATGGACTGTACTCCAGCCCAAAGAGCTTCTCGACCTGGTAGTGTACATAAGCTGTACGATACTCTATCAAAACCCGCAGGGGCCAGGACAGCATGAGAAAAGCCGCCAACCAGAATGCAACCTGGGAGGCATACCAGGGTAACTGCTCAGGATCCACATAGGCAATGAGGTGCTCTTTGAAGTCAATGTTCTTCAGCTGCATACCTTCCCTGGCCTCCATGTAGTCATCCAGTCCCTCAAGCTCTGAGAAGAACCTGGCGCGTTGGCTGAGGTAGGCATTCTCTGGCCCTGCCCCTGCAAAGCTGAAGCACTTACTGAAGCGAAACCTTGTAGCTGGATGGCCTTCCAAACCCCGCAGATCCCGTGAAATGTCCTTCATTCCGCAGCGGCTGTAGTCGAACTCGCCTTCCGCCACGTGAGTGTTGACACGCTCATGGTAGACCTGCGTGGTGGTGTAGGCATCGCCGTTGCGGTAGTGTGTGACCTGCCGCGTCCTCCGCACGAAGTGGTAGCTGACGGCCTTCCACCAGACGCACGGCCGGGCCTGACGCATCCGCAGCACCCTCTCGTACACACTGTCCACGTTGGCCTTGTGCTGAAGCTCACTACGGGCACGGCACTGCCAGCATTCCATTAGGTAGACAACATAGAGCATGAGCAAGAAGGCCACGGGGATGTAGACGTAGCCGTCCGAGCAGGGGCTGTCGTAATAGATCATGGAGCGGCCTCCCCCATTGTGCCTCGAGCTGATGGAGGCAGTCAGGGTGGAGGTGCCAGAGGAGTCGAAGCTCAGCTTGGTGACGCGGGCCAGCTGGCACCAAGTCACGGCTCCCATGCAGCTGTAGATGAGCAGGGAGAGCAAGAGGCAGCGCCAGTGCATCTCACGGCACATGGACGCACCGAGGGACTGCTTCACCGGCCTCTGCTGCAGAGAGAGAGAGGGAGAGAGACAGAGAGAGAGAGAGGATGCTGAAGATATTTAAAGCACTTACTCAGACTCAAGAGTTGTAAACTGAAAACAGCCGCAATAAAAGGACGGAATCGATCTCTTAGATAAACTCGCAGCGCAAGGCAATGATAGATTATCACCGAAACCCTACAGGGATCAGAATCCATTGATCTTTAAGGAGCTGTACAAACAAGCCACTTTTTGACACAGATATTGGACATATACCTTTTGGGCTTAGCTTAAAGGCTCTATTATATGCTTAACCACTTAATGCTCAGTGTGCTGATGTGTGAGCACATGAGATACAGTTCAATTCTGAATGTAGTAAAGTGCACTGATTACAAAACTTTCACTTGGTTGGGGGGAAATGGATTAGTGAGTAAGGAGGACTTGCCAAGACAGAGGATTTGGGTTGCTGCCATTTATCTAATATCAGGCTTAATTACTTAAATTCTTGCCCAAGCTTTCTAGATTCAGTATGTCTAATTAACTCAAAACCAAACAGTACTGGTTCTGGTCAGTGTTTAGCTTGCAAAGTCATTGGAAAAAAGATGCTGAGAGTAAATATGCAGTGGTCAAAAAGATTGACAATTAAATATATAGATGTTGCTAAATAAAATATAATCTGAACATAAAAATATATAAGAGAAAGACAAATTTAGGTCTTGCATAAGGATAAGGAGATAATAATATTGGGTCTCTATAAATAAAACAAATATTAAAACAGAATTAACCATTTCATAAATTAAGCCTAATATAGTACCTTTTTGGCAGTTTCCACAGAGCACAGTGCTGTTACTGTGAGATCAGCCATCTACTACTGGCTCGCTTTGAGTTGGCTTTTGATATTTATAAGGGTCAATAGGCTTTTAAGGGAGCAGAAACGGCTGTGTGCCATCAATAATGAAGATGCCACATGAAACAGAATGCTTTAACATGTCACAATGTAAGTCACACGCTCACTGCAGTAAACATCAGGTCTATTCTGTCGCCCTGGGCTAAGTGGACATGGTGTGGTTGTAAATCCAGTTGTAAATAAAACAGATTACTGCTGAAACTTTGAATTTTGACAAAGTCTTTGAGGTAAGATATCAGTGTACCCAATGTTTTGAAGTTTAAACACTGAACTTGGAACACAGAATCTTTTTCTGCCTGTGTTCTAAAACAGAATCACTAAAAGCACACTTGGCTTGGCTTGTGATATAACTAAATGTCTGAAAGCTGTTTATTTATTCAAGATCAAGATATTAAAAGAACATTCCAAACTTAACAGAGAATATGACTGGCTGCATTTTCATTCTTTGAACTAAAAGCTTTTGTAATTTATTAAAATGAGTGAAAATAAAAAATACATTTGGAATCCTATTGAGACTTGATGAAGGTATGTTATCATGCTCACAGAAGAAAACCATGACTAACAGGAACCACAAAAAGTTCCATGTGTCAGTTGGTAATTGAAATGAAGGTCGACACTAAACTGCATGACAATATGGAAAGAGCACCACGCAAGATATCAAAAGTGCTCAACATCAGTATGAACATTCAGTGTTAATTATTTTCCAGTGTGAAAATGACAAAACATGGATGTCAGAAGGTACACAGCACTGCTCAACTTACTCATGGACTTACTGATGAATGCAAGCTAGAAATGAGATACATAGAGCAACATACTTCATGTAATGTGAGAAGGGAACTATTTAGTAATTAAAGTGTACAGTGGTTGTTTATTATTATTATTATTATTATTATTATTACTCTTCTTATTATTTTTATTATTATTACTATTATTATTATTATTATTATTATTATTATTATTATTAGTAGTAGTAGTAGTAGTAGTAGTATTTACAATTGCTGAGACTGAGTAGACCGCATGAGTTGCCAAGTATTTAATCTTCAAATTATTTCTTAAGTTCACATGTTGATTTTAAGGTTTTGAAACTGTCTTAACTGTCTGTGTCTCTTCAAGGAAAGCAATCATGTTTAGTAATTCTAACAATGAGCCATAACTAGACCTAATAAAAACTAGAGGCTTAGTTTGTTTTATTATTTTAATGATACATTACTTAAGGTCTGCAGTAATCTTGAGTGACAGAATGCTGCACAGGACAAAAATAGCTTTCAGCATCGATGACAATCAATAACTTGCTTTAAAGTTTATCATCATGTACAGAGAATCTTGGGGATGGAGCTAATGATATAGACTGTCGCACAAAAACCTCGCAGAATTTACAAAAATAGCGTACATCTTAAACTCTTATGTGCTAAACTGAATGCTGTTTCAAAACTGCTGAGACGATGTGGGGAAACGATCATCACCATTCACAAAAGAAAAAACACACCACCAGTTCATCACCCATCTACGAACAAAATGTGCTGGCGATATGTCTTACCTCCTCTAGTATGTCGAGACTGGCCGCTGAATCCGCACCTCCGTTTGGGGTGCTCAGCGTTGTGTCCTCCGCAGTCGTATTAGTTTCCACACCTGGAGACAGCATCCTGCGGCAGGATTGACATATATCCGTCAACTAGACTGCTTGATTCCCGGGACCCAGATTTTGTCAATCAAAATGGGTTCAAGACGCCTTCAGTCCGGATCCACTAGTAGGATAGTACCCAAGGATGTCGGGGATCCCGCTATGGGTGTTTCCATTGTAGTGGGGGCGGGCACCGCGGGAGACTGCGGAGGCTTCCTGACACATTGTGGGACAGCAAAAAGAGAAAACCTCTAAATACTTAACTAGCATACACACGTTTGCAATTTGGAAATTTCTGAGCGGGAAAGATACATTGAGCTATAAATGAATGCAAGAGGGAACAATTAACACATAGATTAAGAAAACGACATGTAGGCTTTGTTCTGTTGAAAAAGTAGCATATGATTTTTTTTCTGATGAGCGTAAGTAAATTGTTATTGTACGATTGATCATTAATACAGTCTATACTAAGTGCATCATCATCATCACCACGATGATGATGACGACGATGATGACCATTATCATCATCGATCAGGCTCCTCTACAACTAAAGTTGAATATTAGTGAATCTGCACTGTTCAGACTGCCCTACTTTTCTCAAAACCCCAAGGTAGGAGGACCGGGGTTGTTTGAATTGGTTCAAGCCAAATAATTTCCATCAAAGAAACCATTGTCCTGCATAAAGGGAGTGGACCCTCATGTATTTATGTAGCCCCATGGTGGGGCTGACTGTCTCAACAACTTTAACTTACATTTTACCTATAATAAATGAGTAAAAAAAAATTGAGTAACAGATTTTTACATTTTTTTATTATAATTTTTTTTTTTTTTTAGCAAAATTCAATTTTTGCTGAAGAGCAATGAATGAAAAAACTAACAAAACATTTCAGTGAATAAACATTGATAGAACTGAATCTAAAACAATCAAATTAGTCAATCCAATCACTTAATATTTACAGCATAGTTGTATGAAATTGATTTATTCATGTTTGCACCATAAATTCAAGGAACATGAACACATATTGACATTACATGGTGATATGTGATATGTGACAACCATCCCCCAAAAGTCAGCCATATTAAAGAACATATTAATAACTAAATATTTGAGGACATAGTTCAAAGAAAACACAAAACACTTGACTACACTTCCCATGTACCATAAAGTAGATTTTCCCCTCATTAAAAAGATAAAACATCTGACTCCAAAAATGTACTTTATAAAAACTGATCTTACATTAGATCTATTGAGGCCAGCAAGAGGTAAACAAGACAAATGGATTCTTCCCTGAAATCATAACATTTCATTATCAATATTTCTATGCAGTTCACCATAGTTTACAGAATCTTAGCAATATGACATCCAATCCATGTGAAAACAAACCCAATGTCTCTAAAATTAGTTTTTTAAAAATAGGTATTGCTGATAGCTGCTTATATTACAGTGGATCAATATATTAAAAGAAACTTTCAATAAATCACTTGATTGAAATAATAAACAATAATTTAATTTTTACATTTCAGTGTAATCAATAAAGTGTAATGTGTGGATGCAGTCCTGTAGCCCTACTTTGTAACCTGTACGATTCTCTAATTGTGTGGAAATTAAAATGAGGTCTAAGTGAGACAATGTTGTTTTTTTGACTTAATCAGTCAAAGGCTAAAGACACACACACACACATATACATACTTACACACACTCACACACACACACACACACACACACACACACACACACACACACACACATATATATATATATATATATATATA